>JAOWBL010047036.1:0-14243 GCA_028564865.1 Zenarchopterus dispar | reverse complement strand
AGATGGATTTAATCTACCTCTAATATTATCTCAGTAACTTTAATTAAAAGACTGAAAAATAAATATTGTAATTTAAACTTTATTGAAACCATAAGACTTTGGACTCCTCCAGGCTTTTTTACAGTACTGTATATATTCAGTTGGTCATTTTGTTTAACATATTCACATTTTATTAACAAAAGCAAGGTTGATTCAGGTATGCCCCTTTAATTTACTATTAATTCCTTGCAGCATCTGAAGACACTGAGGCACCCATGTCTGCTGCGCTTCCTGTCCTGCTCAGTGCAGGATGGCGGCATTCATCTGGTAACAGAACATGTTCAGCCCCTGGAACCGTTGCTGTCCAAGCTCTGCTCAGAGGAGACTTGCGCGGGCATCTATGACATCCTGCAGGCACTTATCTTTCTGCACGAGAGGGTGAGCAAGACGAGGACTTGTTGGTTCCTGTCTGGATATTTTTAATGTATATCATTACAAAAATCTAAAAAGGCCTTAAATAAAAATGAATTGCACTGCTGAGATTATGTTTTTTTTGTTTCAGATTTATTTGTCATTAAGTGTTCATCTGTGTTAAAGATATATATATTTTCTCTTCCACCAGGGTAAATCAAGCCACAACAATGTCTGTATTTCATCTGTGTTTGTCAGTGAAGATGGTCATTGGATTTTGGGAGGGATGGAGACTGTCTGCAAGTTTTCTGAAGCAACTCCTGAGGTAAGATGCCAATGTACAGTCAAGAAACAACATATTTACTTTTCTTTCATTAAAAACATTAAAGCCTGAGGATTCACTTTGCAACACAATTTTGTTGTACTTCAACCCCACAGTTTCTCCAAAGCGTTCACAATGCAAGAGAAGCCAAGTGTATTCCTCCAGAAGAGCAGGTGAGCAGATGAAACCATTACGAACTTATTAAAAACTTCACAATGTAAATATGTTAATGCAAAGCAATAAGACTCCTTTTTGTGATTCCTGAAGACATTTCACATCTCATCCAAAATATGTCTCAAGTCCTGGCATACTGCAAAAGGGTCAGGTGGTTAATGTATTTACATTTAGGTTCAATGATTCATAAGAATAGATGTTTGAAGAACAGTATATACACCTAAAACTCTCCACCAGTCAGAACTAAACAAAAAGCTTCTCAGATGACGTGGAATGTCTTCAGGAGCTGAGGAGAGAAGTACAGTTCCTTTCTGCTACAGCATTTATACGTGACCTTCACTTGAATGAGAATTTACACCAGTGTATTCCCACTTTGATCACAAATTTAAAAAAAAAACGTGTTATTGACAGGTTGAGGACTTTAAAATACTTCCTGACAAACATGCTCATGCTCGGGACTGCTACTCTTTTGGAATGCTGGTGGTGGCTCTTATGCCTGTCATGGATGGTTTTCGTGAGTAGAGATAACCAGTGTTTCATCTTGTCAAGCTTATCCAACATTTTCATGCATTTATCGTGCTCTTTCCTGTTCCTTTAAGTGACAGGGCAGCTGTTTGATAGTCTGTCAAAAACCCTGCAGGCAGGCCTGCTGAACCCTGACCCTCTGGCTCGACCTTCACTCAGATCCTTACTGACTCATGACTTTTTCAGGTTTGTGTGCTCATTTGCCTTTGATTTGATCAGTTTTTATTCATAATCGTTATTCATTAAATCGCTGATTCGTTTTCCAAAACCGAATAGGAACGATTTTCTGGAAATGATGAATTTTTTGAACAGTCTCACCTTGAAGACAGAGGAGGAAAAGAATGAATTCTTTAAGTAAGAAATTCTGTTGTTTTTTTTTGGTTTTTACCCACTCTTGTTTTCAGTCTGCATCATTTGTTCAAAAAAGTCATATGTTACTTTTTTCTCATAATGAGGGGGAATTTGTGTAATTTTAGGTTTCTTCCGGACCGGATCCAGAACCTTCCAGAAGAGCTGATAGCTGCACGTCTTGTCCCCAAACTCCTCAACTCGCTTGTCTTTGCAGAACCTATGGCTGTCAAGAGCTTCCTGCCCCATCTTCTAAGGCCAAAGAGGGGTAAAGAGACATTTCAGACTTGTTACTTTAAACTGAAGGCAGAATCTTGAGATAGTTGTTGCTCACAGTCTTCTTTATTCCACTTGTGTGGACAGATCCCAGTCCTGATGGTAGCAGTGAGGACTGCGTTCTGTCTCTGTTCCTTTACCGTGTACATGTGATTCCTCAGCTGCTCAAACTTTACAAAGTCAACGAGGAACACGTGCGAATTGTGCTGCTGGCTCACATCCACAACTATGCTGAGTTCTTCTCCCACGATGAGCTCAAAAACCAGATCTTACCTCAGGTGAAGTGTCAGTATTAAATCGGGATCAGTATCACTTGTCTTGTCTTCATTCAGTTCTGTTTCATTTGCATAATTTCTTTTCTTTGTTGCTGCCTGCAGGTTTTGTTAGGAATGAGAGATACAAATGATTCTCTGGTTGCCATGACGCTGCAGAGCCTGGCAGTGTTGGTGCCCTTGCTGGGGGCTCAAGTGGTTGTTGGTGGAGAGAGAACAAAGGTCTTTAAACGCACCACACCCAACTTTACCAAGTCAGCAGATGTCACACCTGAAAGTAAGCACGTCCCAACTGCTAACAAAGATCACAGTATAAAGAAAATGGCAAGCTGTGCATAAATGCAGTACATCTCAAGAGGAGAGTAATCTTAAAAGGAACATTCTGGCCTTCACAAAAAAAAAAAAAGGGAAAGGAAGAGTCCGAGGCCTCTTCTTCTAACACTTTCCAAATTTTGTTTTTTATCAGTACTTTCTGTAGAAGCACAAAACATTAACTTTTTTCCTTTTGTGCTACTTCATTTTACATCATTTTAGTTCCTAATTAAAGTTTACACTCCTTACCATCTAATAATGTATCTATGATCATTAACTCTGGACTGTTCCTTTTCATTTTCGTGGTTGTCCGATTTTATGCCCTTTTTTTCACATTTGCCTTGCTTTAATAAATGTTCTTACTTTTTCTACAAGGCAGGAATTAATGTTTTTATAAATTCAAATGTTTCGATAAATCAGAAGCCTACACATTTTAAATATATCAATAGGTATAAGGATAAACAATGATACTGAAATCTAAAAGAAATGACTCAGGAATTCAGAAATAGCTGATTTTGAGGATCGAGTGAATAAACCGAGTGAATAAACCATAGGGTTTCAAAAAAAAAAATAGTGCAAAGTTTAATTGGTCTGGAGACTTGCTCTGCTCTTAGTTCAGTGTGAGTTCAAGCTTATAATGCTGAATTCCTGCAAGAGTCAAACAATAAAAAGAAAAACATTTTGAAAGCAAGCACGATTGTTAGGCTGTGTGAAGTAGAAGCAGTAGTTTTGACGATCTCCTATTACCTGTATTCCTTAGCTTCACCTGTCCACATACTTGGAGGCTTCCACACCCAGATGGCTCAGCCTTCCAAAACATTGAATTCTTTTCCAAAACCATCAGAAAATGAAAGCCTTGTACTTGGTCGCATTGCTAACTTCTCAAATACTCATGAGACGCCAAGAATTATTGCACCAGCATCAAGTAAGAACCTTTCAAAATACTAATGAATCTAAATTAAAATTTTTAATGCACCTGAAACTCAATGTCTTCTCTCTTGTGTATTCCAGATGTTAGCCAACAAATGTCTCTACCTTTGAATGGTTTTCGTCGGGACAGTGACATGGAGCCATTGCCTTACAGCTCAGAGCAGGCTGAAAGACTTGAGGAGGGTGTGGAAGACTGGCCTGACTGGAATGTAGAGAGTCAAAATGAAGGTGGACAGTCTGTTCAGATCCACATACAATCCTCAGTTGATCCAATCAATAGCAGACTCGCACATGAAAACACAGAAGAGGAACCGTGGGATGACTTTGAGGACACTGAACCTGTCTCAGATCTCTCCCCTACAGCTGCTTTTGCAGACTCAGTCATTCTTACACCACCTAGAGGAAGTGTTTCCATTACAACCACAAAAGATGGTCCTGAAGCACTGAGAAAGGATTCTTCTAAACCCCTTAAACTGACCTCAACACCGCGCAAGGAGAGTTCTTCATGGGGAGATGCCTGGACTCAAGAGGAGACAGACTCTCAGAAATCACGCAACCCATTACACCCAGAGCCCAAACCTGCAGTGCAGCAAAATAATGGTGGCATAGGAGGATTGGGGGAGGAGTTCACCATTAAGGTGAAGAAAAAAGAGCAGCTAGATCCAGAGTTGGATTTGTTTGCAGACATGGTGCCAGACATCAAATTGTCATCGCCATCTTTGCTGCCACTAGAGAACAATGTGTATGACCCAAGACTGTCTGCAGCCTTTTCAGAAAGCACCAAATCTCAGCAGGTTGACCCATCCATCGATACTTTAACTCTCAGTGCCAAGTTTGCAGCAGCAGCCAATGTCTCAGAGGTAAGCGTGTGGTCATATTGTACCATTTGTTCTTTTCTAGATACACAGATTTACAGCTTCTTGTACAATTGTTACAAAACCTCTTGTGCAGTGATGGGTCATTTGATCTAGTTTACACAAAAATAACACATAATCCCTGGTACACTTTCAGGATTTAGTTCATTTAACATAACTCAACATAACTTGTTTAACTTGCTGTAGTGAGATTTACACCAGTCATCCACAATATTTACAATCCATCCAATGTTGAATATTTCTAAGAATGTAAGGTTAGTAGGATGGTTGGATCAGATCCCATCCACCTGACATCTAGAACATTTGGATGCCAGATAAACACTTCAAACTCTTTTATATTCTTTAAACCCTTCCTTAGTAGGGATCACTGAAGTCTTATTGGGGGAGCCCGTTGTATGGGAGCACTGCATCGAGGTAACCTCTATGTGAATGTTAGTAAGCAGATTTTCCCAGCAGAACAGTGCTTCATAAGATTAGCAGCGTTCCTCACTTTAGCTGTGTGGATGTTTGTTGTTGTCACTGATTGGCACACGTCTTTAATATTGCTCTGAGACAAAGGTATGGATATTACAACTGGAAGGAATGGCGTTTTACCATTGAACTGCCTGTTCTGATCAGTATGAGTTTTTGTCTGGACTGCAAGAGATTCTGCAGTTGTGTCAAAGATGAATAGTTGGAATTCCATCATACATACCGTTAAAGTACAGCAAGTCCGAGCTCCCAGAGACCCAGTGAGCATCAGCCAATAAATACTAGCAAGTAGCATTATCATCTGACATGAGTAAATGTTGTACTTATTCAAATCAAAGACAAAGGTTACTTTTTTAAATTCTCTACTGGTTTATTTTGAGTTATTTTATTTTTAAGTTTGGAGACAGTGATCATAGTAAAAATTGAACAGGTCAATAAGTTTGCTTTCTCCTAGATGCCCACATTTTTAAACTTAAACATTGTAATGTTATCCTGCAGGGAAGCTGTAGGGAGTTTTTCCACAGCATATACAGTACACCTCTAAAATGATTAACTAGTTCCCTTTTTTTGCTCCCCAATAGACTGAAACAGATGGTTGGGGAGATGGAGTTGACCTAAACTGGGAGGATGAGAATGCCTGGTGATGACAACCACCGCCACTGGAAAACTTCGATCCACGTGCCACATCTGGAATGCCACTTCCCCACAGAGGAGTAAACTGGTTTATCAAGACACAGTTAGTGATAAAGACAGGGAGAGTCTGAATCTTCTGTTTTGCTTATTATGGCATTAATCATTGGTATGTTTATTATGGAAATTTGCTTTGATTTGGAAGGATTGGCTACCTGTCAGATGGTGCTAGGCATGGACTTGAGAAACCATCATTTGCCAAGTCAAATTTACCATCTCAAGAAAATTGAGGATCCTAAAAGTGATGAATTTCATCCTTTTTTTTTTTTTTTTTAATTCTTTTAGATGTGCCAACTCTGTTTTTGGCATTAAGCTCAAGATAAAGGTTTTGCCGAAAATGTTTCCAGAACGAGTCAGGTTATATTTCCTGAAGGCTTGCACTTTCAATGTGAAATAGTAGTGGCATAATTTATTTGAGCTTTTTGGTTGCTGGTGAAATAAACATTTTATATACAAAAAAAAAAAAAATGTTAACTGTCTTGTTTTACAGTATGATACATTTTGTACTGAGTTAGTAAATGTTAAAATTTAATAGTGAAAGAAGTTACAAATGCCTGCTTTTTAAAAGTATTTAATAAACAGTAAGAGATAAAGACAACTTTTTGGCAGCAAAAAAGTTCTTTAGACTTTTTACAAATAACTTATCTACAGAGAAGGAAGAGTCATTGAGACCAGAAGACAAGCTTAAATTGCTAGGTCTTATGTTTGACTGAACTGATTTGGGTTATGAGGGTCTGTAGCTCCTGTAGTCTGGGTTCCAGCCACTGAGGAGCTGGTGCTGTAGTGTTATCTTTACTCTCCATGACGGCCTGAAGGGCTTTCAAAGCACTCTCAGCTGTCTGGATGTAGCGGCTGCACTCCTCCTCAGAACTGGTCTCCTGCCGAGCTCTCTTCTGGCAAGGCTAGGGGGGAATTACAAAAAAAAGGGGGGGGAATCTTAAGACGTTGTACAGGACAATCATTTATGAATAAATGTTGCATCAATAATGCTAAAGATGGAGTGAAACCACGTCTGACGTGAGCGTGAACCCAGCACGGGGTTCATTCACGTCAAACCTGAAAGGTAGCTCGCTCTGACTAGCAGGCCAGTCTTCACGTACATGCATATTTTTGTGTGAGGAGTGTCATTTCCCTCTGAAGTTGTAATCTTGACAACAAAGTGGTGTGAAATTGAACTGGAAAATCTAACTGACTTGAGCAGAATTTATGAAAAAGTAATTTTCATTTATTTGGACGGCCAAAGAGGGAACTGTTCATCTTGTAAGTCAGAAGAACTAACAATCACTTTGAACAGGAATGTTTAAAGTAATGATTTAAAGAACTGAAAAGTAGTAGTTGGTGGGTGTGTTGACCAAAATATAAGAAGCTCGCAAAGCAAGATTTTTTTTTTTTTTTTTAAAGAGTACAAAAGCAATGGAAAGTGCCTAGGAGACAAAAAGAAGAGCAAAATATGAAAACTGGCATTGAAAAAGTAACTAAAATTAGGATATACCAAGTCTGATTTTTATTACTCGTGGCTATACAACTGTTGAGAAGAAGAGTTTTAGAAACATTCAGAGGTCTTATAATAATATTTATTTTTATTTATTTATTTATTGCTGGTGGTTGTGAAATGAATAAGAAAAGTTTTAACACTAGTTTGAACCTCAGTATTTCAATATTAAGCAGTGTCAAAATATAAAAGTCTTTCCCAGAAATGCTAGCTTGATCGTAGGTGGGTGTTTTACAGCTCTGGAGCAGGGAAAAAGTCTCAGTTTCTTTATCACGTCCAGTTTTTGCAACAAACGTTGGCACTTCAGGGCTTGTATGGGAAAAGGCTTACATTTGGGAGAGTCTAAAGGAAGTGAAAAGAGGAACTTTGCAACGTTCCTGATTAGTTTTTAAGTGTAAATCTGTCTTTCAGCAAAAATTCTCAGGGAGAGAGCATTCTGAGACTAACCCAGTGCCAGAAGGTGTGTTAAAAGCTCTTTTGAGGAGCTGTTGATTTATACCGTCTTTTACACAGAGCTTATTCTTCCCATTCAATAAAGAAAGTCAACATTCCACAAAACTCTGTTGTAATAAAGCTGCCAGAACACTTTCCAGTGAAAGCACTAAAATATTTAAGTCTTATTTTATTGTTCTATAGACCTAATCTTTCTGCTAAGTGAATCACGACTAATGAACCCAAATAAAAGCAAAGGAAAGAACACACATTTCAGAAATTGTGCGTTGGGAAAGCACAAACCAAAGGCAAACGCCTACAAGGATGCCTACACCTGATAGTTCAGTGTCTGTGTGGAAAGGTCATTACTGGAACCCACCAAGCGCAGAAGTGCTGCACTCCACCGTATTGCAGCCGAACCTGTCGATAAGAAATGTCCCACCAGAGGTGCCGCAGCACGCTTCAGACAACTCGTACAAGTCACCCTTTCTGCTAAAGATATTAGTGCAGCTGCAGTTGAGCCTCATCAGTTGACCGATTTAACCAGTCAGCCAAGTTTTTGCATAAGCATGCACCTTCAGAAAACAGAATCAATTTCAAAGTAATAATACTACTAACCTCAGAGGCTGTGATGACTTCAGTCTCAGCAGTAGGTTGGTTGCTAACGGTTTCTTCTCTCTCCAGTTTCTTGTTGTGTTGGTCAACCACCTGTGCCTCTCCTTTTAGCCTCTGCAGCCGTGACTCCACGTCGTCCTGTGTGCACACCGTCTACAGCAAGAAATAGACGTCTCTTTCACTACCACCCATTTCGTCGACGCAGATCTTGATCACGTCATATGTTGTTGCTTACCTTGCTAAGATAATTGACAACTTTGTTCTTTGTTTCTTCCACACACAAACTCTGGGAAATTACCTCCTCGTGGTTTGTATTCTTAAATCACCAGAGGGACACATTAAGGTTATTTCAAAAGTTTCAAAACTCTGTAGCACAGCATTTGAATCTTTTGCATCAGCTGTTCTTGCCATACTTCTGCAAAGTACGAAAAGGCCTCTAGGGCGTGCTGATGTAGCAGCCAGGATTTGTCAGCTAAAAGGACTCCGAACAGGTGACTCAGCCTGGGGAGGATCTGGCTCTGTGGCGTCAAAACAAAACATTTCAGTTTAAATTTTCTTCTAAAAATAAAAATGTGAATGAAACATAACAATACACAGGAATTTTAAGAACCTACAATCTCAATCCAGCAATCAAACTTACTACTAATCTCTTTAAAAATAGATATGAGTTTTAATTTCTTTTAGCTTTTTTCAGGGTTTGACAAGAGATTTAAAAACAGCTTTCAATGAGAACTGCAGCAGAAAAATATCTGAGCAACTAGGGATTTGGGGACTTTGGAGCATGAAAGGCTCATCCGTTATACTCAGGTTTTATTACCTGGCTATCTGGAGGAACAAAAATCTTCCCCAAGGAGGAGAGGAACTCCAGAGCAGCCAGCAGCAGTGGATCTGCACACTTTTGAGAAAGCACAGCCTCCAGACATGACAGTGCCTAAAATAACAACAAGACGTCAACAAACCTATCCAGCACTCTTCAGCTGTTAAATGTGGACTGTGAGACAGAACGCTTACCTGACAAATGACTTGAGGCTCAATGTTTTTCACTAAAACGCCTGTTAATGACAGGAGCAGCTGGATAGTATGCTGGAGCACAGGGTGGGTCTGCAACTGGAGAACAAGTTACAGACATAGTCGGGTTGCATTCAGGACTTCACTCACTGTTAGTATGCATGTTTCCACTTTGTTCTCACCTGTGGGAGACTCATTCTTGACCAGATCTGTGTGACCATCCTCACTGCAGACAGCAAACACTGTTCTTCTGGAGATGACTGTCCTCGAACCACCAGTAGGAGGGATAACAGCGCCGTGTTCTGACAACAGAAGGGACTTTATAAATGCAATATTCCTACATGTTTTTGTTTAGATGACCACTATGAAGGGCTTCAACTGTCCACAAACCCTAACAGGATAAAACTGTTCAAGAAAACTTTGAGATGGACATCACAACTGCAACATCCGAGTCAAACACTCTTTTAGTTGTAGGTAAATACTGACAAGCACATGTGAACATTTTAAAGCAACATTGAAAAATCTGAACAGATAAGTCAGTTTGAGCTGCTGAGCCAAAACCTTTAAAAAAAGAAATCAGTGCAACTTTTGCAGAACATTATTCATCTGAGCAGGAATACTTCTCAAGAGGAGCGCCGATACTACATAAAAGAGTGAAGAGGTTACTAAATATAACTGAGCCTTTTTTTTTTTCAGTTATTATAACTAACTTATCTCTGTTTTGACATCCCCTATTGTGTCCACTTGTCTTCAGTGCACAAGGACAGTAACTATGTTGCAGCCTTGACCTTCATATCGGTGTATTAAGCATAAGTAAGAGTCATTCAATTTTCCTTGGTACACAGAAGGTTAGAATGAAGGGGAAACATGACTTTGAACGGATTTGAACTAATAGCATTTTTCTCTATGCAGTGTCGTGTCTTCATTTCTACACAAAGCACACATGAACGCAATATAATTCTATGGTAAGCAAAGAGACCTAAAAAAAAAAAAAGAAACTAAAAGAAGGTGTAGGAGGTCGGGATCATGCAATATCACTTAACCCCTGCTTGACTTCCCATATCTCACCACTTTGTCCACTTGTCCCAATTTGTATCCTCCTTTCTGCCATTCAGCCAGAACCTTTTGAGTGAGGTCAGTAATGTTTGTCTCCACGCGGTGACGAGCATCCTGTGAAAGAGCTCTCAGGAGGACGTGATGCCACACTGGAAGGTTCTCCACCTCCGATGGAGGGAAGTGTGCCACAAGCTCCATCTGGAAAGACAAATGAAAGACTGAATTTAAATCAAAGAAAAAAAGGATCAAAACCTCTAGAAATATGTGGAAAACCCCATTTCTAAGTGGTGCATGTATTACCGAGATCGTACATTAAATTATATATCCCCTGACAACATGTATGTGAATGGAATCAGCTTCTCTTAAGAATGCTATTCAAGATATGAATTTTTTACCAGATGAAAATGACTGAAAATCACCTTCATCCAACCACTGAAATCACGATTGCTTCTCTTTAACCTACTGTGACCTTGTTTATTCTGCTTAGGCGTTGACAACTCTTTAATTTCAGTTTCTGTATTTAAAAAAAATCCCATTACCTTCAGCCAATTTCTAGCAAATTTGGTCACAATGACTCGTGTTTTCACCCATTTTTCTTTCCTTTGGGTGGGCATTTCTACTTCCTGTGGTGTACTGCTTTTCCTGAATGGCGCAGGCATCTTCCTTTTAGGACATTCCCATTTTTGCTCTAAATTTTAAACACTCAGAACAACAAACCTTTTTGAAGGTCCTTTATATTCCTTCCTGTTGTTTCAAAGAACAGTTCTCTTCCATGTTTCTAATCAATAAACTATGTAGAAAACCTCTTTAAGGTCTACAAGCACTTTATCTTAACTGCAGACTTATGCAAGTATTAGACTTACCTATATTTTAGATATGCAAATTACATAATTCTTTACTCATCAGGGAAAAAATGCAATTAATTACATTTTTAAAACATATACATTGTAAAAACATGAGTTTCAGCTGGTAAAATTTTTTAAAAGTTCTGTCATGTTTTTGATTTTTTTTCTCTCCCTCAAACTAAAACATGAATAAACATCCTCAAAGACTTGCTGATCCCACATTTTTTTGCCAAGGGTTGCAAGTCTTTTGCACATTTGCAAAAGTCCAGACTAGACAATTGTTGGCGTCCCTCTTTACAACATTTTTCATTCAGTCTTTTTTTATGTACTCCCTTAATCCTATGCAGGTTCACGGATAAATTTAGAATCACCAATCAATTTAACATACATGTTTTTGGGCTGTGGGTGGAAGCCAGAGTACCTGGAGAAAACCCACGCAAGCACGAGGAGAACATGCAAACTCCTCTTTAATTTAAATTCATTTAATTTGCTTTACCTTGTACAGCAACTGAGGTTTCTTTAAATGTAGAAATAAGCTTGACATTATCTGTGGACACTGCTCACAAGTCAAATTCAGTGAAATTAAAAAAAAAAATTAGATCAAATAAACTAGAAAATTTCACCTCCCACTGCCAGCCTGCTAAACAATAAATGTTTAGTCCCCGCTTTGTTTTCTCATTTTGATAAACTAAAACAAATCATGGACACACAATGTTATTTTGTAATTATAAAAGTTGGCAGTTGTTTTTAAAAAAACACAATATTAAATCCAAGTTTCTTTGCAATTCTGCTTGAACTCTCCAAAATTTCCTGTTTAGATGGCCTGGCTGAACAAAAGACAGTCGCAAGCCAAAAAAAAATCTCTGTATTTTTAGACTATTATTACAGAGCCCTGAGTATCTGTATTTTGTCTATTAGTCAGAGTCATCCTTTGAGTTCTTTTGATATCTCTACTACGCTCTGCGCTCATTCTGTATTTTAATTAAAGTGAATAAATGCAAAAGATTAAGTCAGCAACCGTATCTGCCCGGTAGGCAACCGTTCTCATCAACCGCCTGGTTGAGCCAGGTATTTATGCTCAAGGCTAGGCACACTCAGGCTTGTACAACAGCACCTTCGATTTGACAATGTTTAATTTTTCTTTTTAAAAAAGGAACTTTCAGATGGAAAGAAGTTCATAATTATTTTACCAGTTCACAGGCAGTTAAAGGGTTAGATTGAGACAGTAAAACAGTCGTTTACAGGAAACCAGTTGAAGAGATGATCTCTTGAGTAACTCCTGACTCCGTTTAGATTTTCATCTCAGATCTCTGGGTGTCTTACCTGGTGGTTTGGAGTCATTAGGAAAACCAGGCGTTTCAGCAGCAATCCCAGGTGGAACAACTGGTAACACTCACTGGTGCACACTTTCAACTGGAGAAGAAGAAGGAAAAGCAGAGAGAAGTAAAGAGGATGACGAATTTAACGTGATGAATTGATATCTTATATGAGAAGAGTCTAAAACCACCTTTCACCTCTGTTGTGATGCCACAGAAATCAGTACTAATACCCAAACCAAACTGTCCCCAAATCAAAAATGAAACAAAGTTTTTGTTTTATGCTTTATTGTATATATTCCTTATAATGTACCCACCAGCTGAGCAATGAGGAGGACATGATGTAGGCAAAGCTCTGCCGACCCATATCTGTAATAAGCATAAACAAAAACCAGCAACTGATTCAGGATAACGTATGAAGAAAAATGCAAAAAAAAGACAAAGCTAATATTATACTGTTTTGTAAAATGAAACAGGAGCGACAATCTAAACATGTCTAAAATTGCACAATTCATTCAGTAAAGGGAAGTTGTGCTGTAAAAGTATGTAAAACTCTGCAGCACATCTCAAAAGAGGTTTGAAGAGTTCTGATACAAGGGAAAAGACAGATAATAAAAAACAGATAATTCTCCGAAAAAATTGCACTGTACACTACGAATGAATAAATGAAAGCAAGCAAGCATCATGATTTGGAGATGTTTTGCTACTTCAGGGCCCACATGCCTTGCTATCACTAAAGGTGTAATTATTTCCAAATTGTGTAAAGAAATTTTATTTGAGAGTTTTAGGACAAGTAAATGATCTGGAGCCCAAGATCTTAGATAATGACCATGTATGTTTTGTAAAGGACAATTCGAGCTCTGAGCCAAAGCCCACATGTGATGTTGTTGATGCTGTTTCAAGAAACAAAAAGATGTGAATCAGTGATGTCAGTGAATGAAATGTAGCAGTTTTGATCAAATGTATTATCAAAATTTCCTCCTGTTTGCAAAGCCAATGAGGATTGACAGCAAATGCCAAATGCAGGGATTTTGCAGCAGAAAGAGGTTGTATTTATCATCAGACTTGAGACTGCTCAATTTCTTCCAGTGTGCACTGCAAGCATTGACTCAAACAACATAAAAACTCATTTTTATCTCTTTTTCTTATTTATTCAGTTTTCTGTGATTTAGATTAAGCTAATATCTGTGTTTGGGTGTAACCAATCTGAAAATTTTGGCAACTGAACAGTATTAAAAAGGTTTCTTTAACTGCATTAAAAAAAAAAAAAGAAGATAAAAAAAACCCACTGTTCACCACCATGAAAACATCACTCTCTATTTTTCTTACCGTGCTGTAAAGCACCAGATATCTATTGCTAGAAGAGCTGTTTGGGTATCCGTCTCCATCACAGCATCAATTAAACATCGTTCCTGAATAAAGAAGATAACGGAGAGAGGAAGTCAGGCAGGAGGAGACCAATACAAGCACCAAAACACAAAGGACAAAAAAAAGAAAAAAGAAAAAAAACATGTACACAAATAACCAAAAGTGAAAGAATAACTAGATTTGAATCAGAGGAAATCCTGCACCAAACTAACAGCCAACTATCACAGAATAATGGATAAAACAAATTTCTTTAAAAAAAACCCCACCTCCTAGTTAGATAGCAGTTCTGCTTCATTTAAAAAGCCAATCTCACAAACCACCAAAATTTCTTCTTAATTTTCTTCCTGTTTTATCAGGATCATTAAACAATAGGCAAATAACTCACTATTAAGGTTCTCTCCAACAGAAAATCTGTTTCCATATAACTGAAGATAACACCAAGGAAAAGAAAGATATGAAATAGACATCACTTTCTGTTCTCTCTCTCTCTCTCTCTCTCTCTCTCTCTCTCTCTCTCTCTCTCTTT
>JAOWBL010047025.1:0-25078 GCA_028564865.1 Zenarchopterus dispar | reverse complement strand
ACATAACACACACACACACACACACACACACACACACACACACACACACACACACACACACACACACACACACACACGCCTCCCACTGGGATTCAGAGTGTGTGTTTCTGTCACCGTTGTCAAACACACTGGATGATATCAATCCGTATCTGACTCTGAAGACCAAAAAATATTCATGAGCTCATCAGAGGTGTGTGTGTGTGTCTGTGTGAATAACAATGAAACTGAACTCAACCAAATCATCCTGAAGGAGGAAGACAAAGAAAAAAAAAGGGGGGAAAACAAAGACAAGTCTGATTTAAAATGGGTTTATCTCAGTAACTAGCAGGTTTATGTGAATAAATCTTGTATCTAACTAAAGTAAACACATCCAGGAGAAGTGTAAAATTAAGTATAAATATCGGCATAGCAGATTAAATTAAGAAACAGCAGAAATATGGTTAAATCTTCCACTTTTAGAGCTCATATCTGTTTGGATTGAAGTTGTGAAAACCTAAACGCTCTAGAAATCCATTCATGAACATCTCACCATTTACTGGATCAAGACTGATGCTCCTGTTGTGGAACAGATGTTTTAGAGGTTTTTGAAGATGAATGTTTAGACTTTTGTTTTGGACTTTTATTACATCTAGTCATACCTGTGTCACTGATGTTTTTCAGAAACCAAACCAGGAAACTGCTTTTATTTGATATAAATGCCACAAGATGTAATAATTCCATTCAAACCTTGTACCAGCGACCTCTTCAATATGTTCTAGCCCCTGTGGAACACCTACCCCCGTAGGTGTTTGTACAAGGACATATCTTAGCAATGATGGTTAATCTGAATGATTGATACCTCTATGAAATCCTTATAGCCAGTAAAATCGATGGACAGCTCTCAAATTCATCCACACTACTTCAGAAATGATCCAGTCAGAATGAAGAAAAGGTTGTACGATTTCCTAGGTATCCACTAAGTATCCCTTCTTGAGTGAGACTCTACCACTGACAGAAACAGTTTGAGAGAAATAAAATGGTTTATATTTGTCCCAGACTCTTGTGATTCCATTAATCTAGTAGAGTTTTACACTGGAGTCTGATTTCTGATGGTGAAACACCAAAGATCCGACTGGATTCAGAGTTGGACTGTAGAACTTGAAGTTGTTTTTCGTAACTCTGAGTTTTTGTGTCAGAGTGGTCATCTTTACACTGTTACAATCATTATACAAAGATACAACTGTCATATTCGAAGAGTGTTGATAGCACGCAGCTGGTGGCTACAGTTATGGTTTGGTTTCATGTGATATGATACATTCTTGGTCTTTTTTTGATGTGTTCACACTTGGAAGGAGGTCTGACTCTGGTCTGACAGAATCTGGACTACTAGAAACTAGAACCTGGGGCACTTTTCAATAGAAACTAGGACCCGGTTCTAGTTCAAGGCCAGGATTTAGGACAGATCCTGCTGAGTGGTTGGTGAGCAGGCTGGAAGTAGGACGAGGAACGCTGAGGGAGGGGCTGAGAGGAAGGACAGGAAACGAACAAAGGCGAGAAGAACACACTCACAATAATATACACACTTCAACATGCACAGCTGTGAGTGTGCGTTGTTTCTTTGAAGAGTGAGTTTGAGAGTCGGTGGCAAACCACAGAGATAATATAGGAGGAGTTTTCTGTGTGTGTGTGTGTGTGTGTGTGTGTGCGCCTGAGGTAAGGCAGCCTGCAATCATCACTTCACCGTGTTGAAAGCACCCTGTCCTTCATTTACATATAGAGGAGAGGGAGTGGAGAGGGGGGACCCATGAGGAAATGGAAAGGAGAGGAGGAGGTGGAGGAATGGAGAGGTGGAGAAGTGGAGGGGGGTAACAGGAACAAAAGAGGAGTTAAGTACAAACTGCTGCGATTAGCAGAACAAACTGCTGCATTCTTCACTGCACCTGCATCATCATCATTGTTGCCATGGTTACTAGCTGACTGACACACCCACACCTCCTAAGTGGCATCAGCCAATCAGAGAACAGGATCTCACCCTTTTTAGAAGCAAGGATCCCTGAAGAGATGCACGTAAACTCTTTTCTACCCAAATGGGTCCAGTTCTGGTTCAGAACCAGTTCTTAGTACTGAGTACAACAACGTGTAGTTCCTCTACTGACCACTAGAGTCTGGATCCAGACCCTTTCTCCTGGAAGGACAGAACCCATCAGCAGTTGTCCTGGAGGATACTGACTGTCTCTTTGACCTGTGGTTACTGACAGAAGTGAAAAACTTCTGTCTAACAAAGACTGTTCAAAAGCACAAAACTTTTAAAAGTCTTACTTGTGATATTCCCATGTTGGACTGACTGACAACTAAAATATATTGTAAAGTGTAACCATTTCTTTTCTGGCTCTAGAACCAGACCAGAACCAGAACTTGGTTCTTGGTCAGAATGCCAAGGGGGGCATTCTTGTGGTTACCGAGCAGCTTTTAGAGGTCCTGGGGTGTTCTTCATGTTTGTTGCTGGGTTCTCTTTGAAGATACAACGGGACATTTCAGGTTCCTAAGGAAGTTCTAGGAAGTCTGCGTCCGGGAGGTCTGGTTCCAGGAAACTGTATTCAGGAGGATCAAATACCTGGAGGTTCTTGAAAAGTTCTGAAGAGGTTCTCCTCTGGGAACACTGTGAAAGAGCTAATGAGGCGAGAAATCATCTTGTGTTATGATTTCAGTAGGTCTGATTCCTCAGTTCATAAATTCATGTGTTCAAATCATCAAACATAGATTCCTTTTCCATCCATGTTTGATTTAATCTCTCCTTTTCCTTCTTCTGTCCTTTGTCTACCGTCTTCTTCTTCCTTGGCTTCCCTTCTTCTGTCCTTCATCTACCCTCACGTTCTTCTTCTCCTCAGTGGTCTGAATTATAGATGAACCCGTCAGGCTCTGAGGCTGATCAGCATACCGAGTGTGGATGTGCAGAATTACCATGGAAATGCTCAGCTATGTGTGTGCTTGTATCCCGAGGCCTCTCTGGGTGTTTCCCAGCATGCACTGGACTAAATTAAACAGCATTTTTTTGTTCAACGCACAGCAGGACAGACACCAGAACAGGCTGGATCAGAACACACAGGCTATAAAACTGCGAGCAACTTAATTTTCTGGAAAGTTCTGTTAACGCTCCACACCAAAATGAAGCCACAGCAACAGACTCAAGTCTGACGCAGACTGGCTCCAGACTCCACTGTTCTGGTCCAAATCCTCCTTCCTTCATCACTTTGACTCTAATCACAAAAATTTCATCTTGATTTTTACAAGACAATACTTCATCTCCAGACTGCCAACACCCGCTGACCCGGACTGGGTCACATTGGATTAGACCAAAGCTGACCTGATGACTCCAGAACAGACCAGGAAAAAAAACTGGATCAGACCAGAACAGACTGGGTTAGACTGGAACAGACTCACTGATCCAGCATGACAGTTGTAAATTTGGTCCAGTTGATCAGACACCATCATGAAGATCATGAAGACCAACCTGAGGTAGAAGGTTCTCCAGAGCTGCCATCAGATCAGCATCTGTTTTCTGTACCTGTTCCACCCTGTTTGAGTCTGGCTCTGCTGTCAACAGGTAAAAATGGACCTGTTGATGGACTGGTGACTTTGACAGGTCACCAGTCCATCACAGAGCCCATCAGATCCAACCACAGTCAGAACCAGGTCTCCCACAGACTGAAATGAGTTTCTAAGGACTGGACCGGCACCAAACTAAATGAGAACTGATTCACCACTTTTGGGCGAAGTTGAAACTGGTTCTGGTGCTGGACTAGTGCTAGACCAGTTTTTTTTTTTTTTTTTTTTGAACAATGGTGGTTACAGTGCTTCAACCGGTAAAGTAACCCCGCCCCTCACCTGTGACGTAACCAGTTCCTGCATCGAGCTCAGCAAGGTTTTGGGACCAGCGTAGCACCAGTTTTCTTGGATCTGAGTGGGCGGAGGTTGAAAAGCAAAAACCTATTTGACTCTGAACCAGAACTGGAACCACTTTAGTGAGGGATGAATGTGGGATGATAGCGGGATGAATGAAGGACAACAGAGAGATGGATGAAGGATAATTGAGGGGCAATGAAAAGACTGAGGAATGAATGAAGGATAAATGAGGGATAAATGCAAACTGATGGAGGGACGTTGGTGTCTGTGAAACACAAAGTCCTCTTTGTTGCTCAGTGTTTATTATGTCGTAAAAGAGGCGACTTTGAGGATGTTTGAGTGAAAGCAGACTTTCTGCTGTATCAGATGTTCGTTGTGACATTTAACTGCTCATCTGCTACTTTTTTAAAAAGGAAAATGCTAGAATGATTGACAGGAAAATGAATCTGTGACAAAGACCTAGAAGTAATGAGAAAATAATTAACCCTGACAGACATGAATGAAACCAAGTTCGTGTTCAGAGAATGTCTTTTGCTGCTTGTGCTCACTCCGTCTTTAAATAATCACAATGTTTATCAGCTAAATGGTTTACTGGAGTGACGCCCCAGTGGATCTGACTGCAGGTACGCTCAGTTAAAAGTGGAGTAAAAACATCTAGGAGCAGGAGCACCCGAGGACCTGAACATCAGGTCAGAAAACTGGAGCCTGAAACCAGTTTGACTCCAGTTTAAAACGCCACTCTACCCTATCAGCAAAGGCAACCAATCCACTGGAGGTTTGAGTCTTTCCACAGCGTTGCTGTGGATACGCGTTTGTTACCATGGTGATGTTACTGCGGGCAACTACAGTTTGACCGTCAGATGAAAAGTGTGAAGCGTAAAAATACTGAATAACTAGAGAGAGAAAAGGCTGACAGTGAGGAGAGCAGGCCTGCGCCTCACCTGCTCAGGTGATTGAAATCTTCCTTATTTCCAGATAAAACACTTTCACGGTCCTCAGCGTTAACACGACACGGTCACGCTTCCACTCGTCTCAGAAACTGGGAGAGGTTTCCTGCTGCAGGGCAGAAAGTGGGAATAAGATTGGATCAAAGCTTGGAGTTGGTATTCAGAGGGCTGCCTCTCTGTGGGCGGATGCTCCTCAGCTCTGATCAGCTTCTGTAAACTTCAGCATCTCAGCAACATCTTTTCGAGAAACTTCAGAATGAAAAATATCATCATGAGTTGTAACTTGGTTTGTGACAGACATTTTTGCGAAAATTGGTGGACATTCAGGAGGTGGTTGATGAACATTAAAATGAAACCTAGGAGATGTTCAGGAGATGTTCAGGAGACATTTATGAGGCGTCCGTTGGATGGTCATTAAACAGTTAGGAGCCACTTGTTGGAAGTGTAAGAAAACCTCTGTGGAGATTTAGCAAACAGTCCAGAGATCTCTACAGCTGCCTTAGTGGGCATCTAGGAGACACTTGGTGAATGTTTAGGAGACATTTGGTGGATGTTTAGAAGATACAAGACTTGACGGAGCCTGATTGTGTTTGAACCTTGCTGACCTTTGACCTCTCTCATATGTTGCAGGTGAAGAGGAGCTGCCATGTTGGCCTCCTCCATCCCCCCAACAATCCTCCTCATCTTCCTCCTCCTTCCCCCTCCTTCACACCCCGTAGATGCCTCAGTGAAGTGGGTGAGGCTGGAGGGCTCCCCTCTGTCTCACTTATTGCTGGACCCCGGGGCGGGGCGTCTGTATGTGGGCGGGGTTGACCACCTCTACCAGCTGACAGCTGACCTGGAGACGATGTCACACGTAAAGACAGGCCCTCTCTTGGACTCCCCGGATTGCCTCCCTCCAATTGTTCCCCAGGACTGCCACTCAGCCACGCCCACTCACAATCACAACAAGCTGCTGTTGATGGAGGAGGGCCAGGGGGCGGAGCCAGGGAGCCTGATCGTCTGTGGTTCTCTTTTCCAAGGAATATGTGACAAGAGGTAACTCAAGTTTCTCCAGATTTGATTTCAAGATATATTGTTAATAAACTGTTGTAGCAGTGAGCCCCTCTCACAAACAGTCTCCGCCTCCTTCGAATTCTCTGAATTATCCTACAGACATAAACAGTACTTATATTAAAATGTAACAAAATGTACACAAATTCTCAAATGGCAAAGATCAGATCAGTTCAAATTTTTGCTTTACTTGGCATTCGATGATTTTTTTTTTTTTTAAATTAAGGTGAAATATCAAGGTAAAAAAACATAGAACTCTTAAAATGTATTTAACTTCATCCCTGTATAGTTTGTCTGTATGATAATGCAAAACCAGAAAGAAATGAAACTTTGTGGACCTGCGAGTTGAACAGATTAATACCAGCTGTGAACATTTGATACTTGGCTTGTTTTATTACAGTCATTTGATGACTGCTGTTGAAACTCTGCCAGTATTGATCTGCTGACATTTATCAAACACAAAAGACACTGTTTCAGACACTGTCCACGTTTGTGTAGCAGTTGATGGATGGATGGATGGACTCCACAGATATTTACCTGACACTACTGTCATTTATCAAACACATTTTATCTGAAACCCTACAGATATTTATCCAGTTCTATAAAAACTCCTCAGTTTTTAGATATTTATCCAACACACCACAGAAATGTTTCGAACATTATTAAACTTGAGAAAATACTTAACCAACAGTATTTTATCAAACAAAACTGAGAACTGACATGAATATTTACATGACATTGTCTGAATTATCTGCTGTCTTCTTTGCAACACTTCAGAAATGTGTTTAATACTCTATGAATAAATATCTAAAACTATCCAAGTGAATTCGACCTTCTTCTGGTAATTGTTGGAGACTGCTGAAATGTATCTGATGTCAGTAATATTTGTTTGAAACAACATTGTGTATATTTAGCAACATTCTTGTGGGATTTAATAACCACTCTTGAAATGTATGCAATACTTTAAGGATGTTTGTACAAGACTGGATGTTAATCCAACATTGCCAGAATTCGTCTGGCAGTCTTGTGGGATTAATTAAACAGTTTTCTGATGTCCATCCGTTCCTGCATTAACTTATGCTGACTAAGCATCGGGTCGGGACGGAGGAGAGGCGTTGGCAGAATGGCGCAGAGCTCCGTCTCCATGACTTTCTCCGCAGGAACGCCGAGGTGTTTCCAGGCCAGCCGAGAGACATCATCGGCGTCTGCAGAGGCCGCAGCCCGCTTCACCTGCTGGTACTTTCCAGCTGCTCCAAATTGTCCCAAAAGCTGACCAAGTTAGCTCAGCTTTTGGGACAATTAGGAGACCCGTTTGTGGACAGGGTCCCAGAAGCTTGGTCAGGTTTTGGGACCCTGTTGACCCTCGATGACCTCGCTCACCCGGGGTGTGACCGACGTTGCGCGGCCACAACTCCTGCCTCAACGCTGGAGGTGTGGAACATGGTCCACTAGACTCAACGTCTGAAGTTCTGACGGCTGGCTCGTCCCTTATCACGAATGTCCACAACATAATTTAACCATACATTTATAACCACAATTATTGATCTGAAGTGATGAGCTTGAGGTTGACCATCATGTGAGGCCGATCCACCTTCTAGTTCTTGATTGTGCGTCCTCTGTTTCTTTGCAGAAGTCTGTCCAACATCTCGGAGCTCATTTATCAGACCTTCAACCCAGTTGACACACAGTACGTCGCTGCCAACGACCCTCGAGTCTCCACCGTGGGTGTGGTCATAACCACAAAGAGCAAATCTGAAGGAGGCGGGGCCAGTGGCGTCCTGCGTTTGATGCTGGTTGGTCGAGGCTACACCAGTAAAGGTCCTGGTGACATCCCGCCAATCACCTCCCGCCGTCTGTTCCCAGTGATTCCCCCTCGCAGGGCCTTCGCTCAGGAGGAAGAACTTGGAAAACTAGTGGTAGGAAGTTACTCCGAGTACAACAACCACTTTGTGAAAGCCGTGGCGCACAAAAACCACGTCTACTTCCTATTCTCCCGGCGGGACATGTGGCACAAGAAGGAGTACCGGACCTATGCCTCCAGGTTCTGCACGTCTGATCGCAGCTTCTACTCGTACGTGGAGGTGCCGCTGTCCTGCAGCGGCGGCTACAACCTGGCACAAGGAGTCTGGCTGGGGAATCACTCCACAGATGCGGCCCTGTTTGTCGTCATGGCAGCTGGGCAGGCATCGACGCCCGTGGCAACCAGCCGCTCTGCGCTCTGTGTCTATGGGATGGCAGAGCTGGATGCTATGATGCGACGAGCGCAGGAAGTGTGTTATACTGAGGGAGGGCGAGGAAGTGGCGGACAGGAAGAGGCCTACATCGAGTACGCCGTGTCATCGAAGTGTCTCAAACTGCCAAAGGTAAAGCTGCCGTCACGGTCTTTAGTTTGTGATGCTGCAACCAGTTCAGCTCCGATTTAAAGTTTGACTTGACGACAAAAACCCCCTCAGGACTCCTTACAGATGAGGTGAACAAGTTCGGTACAAGTCAATGAAAAATATCAGATGAATATCCGTCCTCTTCATTTTAATTGAATTAGAAAACGGCTAAATAACAAAACAGAATAATTAAAATGTAACAAATCCACCAAATCTTCTCTTGGAATGAATTCTTCCTCCTCCTTCAAAAAGGAAGCAGAACCAGAACCAGATCTCCATCAGACCCAGATCTGATGTTTTATATATATATATATATATATAATATACATTCTCTCTTTCATGCATTTGTCTGTTTATTTTCCTCTTTTCAAAGTTATCTAACAGCTGTCAACTGAACAGGTATTACAAGTGGGGGATTTCTTTGGTGCTTTACTTTCCTTTTCACCTGTTTTGCGAGAAGGAATTCTGTTTGATTTAAAATGCCATGCTGCAAAGTAACGTTTGATTTTATAACATGTTCTGTAGGATTTATTTTCCTTTCTCATGCATTTCTGAAGAAAAAGAAGAAGGAAGAATGAAAAGAAAAGAAAGAAGAAAAAGAATATATATATATATATATATATATATATATATATATATATATATATATATATATATATATATGAGGGTTTTAATAAATATTAGATCAATGGAGGGTCAGATCACAGATCAGTGAAGACTGAGAAAAAAACATCAGAGAGCAGCTTTGTTATTTACTGTAAGTCACCACATCATCTATTCATCAGCAAACTAAACACTTTCTTATAAACCACCATACTGCCACACTAGCAGGTTCTACTCATTGGTCAGAGTGTGAGTGTGTGAGAAAGAGGAGGGTTAGATTCGGGTCAGTGTGTCCACCCTGAATGGACATCAGCTTCCTCATGAGGATCGCTGTGTTAGCATGAGCTTTAGTGTGTGTGGATTATCTTCAGCAGCTGGACTGATCATCCGACTGCTGTCACTCAATCACACACAAACAGCTGGCAGGACAGACCTGACCCACATATGACACACACACAGATTAAAGTGTGTGTGTGTGTGTGTGCATGAAAACAGCTGTAAAGTTGAACATTAACATGTGTGTCAGTGTGTTTGTGTGTTTTACACATTAGTGTTCACCCTGCAGCCACATGGCTCAGTTCTGGTCAAGTCCTGTTCTGGTCCAGTTCTGGTGCAGTTCTAGTACGATGGTACATGTTCTTGTGCAAAAGTTAGTGCAGCTCTTTTAGTCCAAAGTGGTTGGCTTTGTCCAAAAACATGATAAAAGCATGTGATGGTAGTCATAGTGGGAAATTCCTGTGACTCATTCTGGGCACTCTTAGATGGTGAGATTTCTGATAGTTGGTTCTGGAGGCCTGAAATAATCAGTAGCTTCAGCTAGACACTCAAACAGGTGTGTCCACATATTTCACTGTCTCCTCCGTTTGTGTACAGGACTCTCTCTCAGAGTACCCCTGCGGCGGGGAACACACCCCCAACCCCATCGCCAGTGCTGTGCCCCTCCAGGCCACACCCACTTACACTCTTTCCACTCAGCTGACAGCTGTCACCGTGGCAACGGAAGCAGGACACACTATTGCCTTCTTGGGAGACCGAGAGGGACAACTGCACAAGGTAACACACCCCTGCATACACACACATGTCACACCAATGGAGCTGTCATCACTTCAGATACTTGTTACTGTACTGACTTCTGAGCTGTAAATAAAGACCGATCAGGATATTACCAATCACATTTTAAAGAGAATATGTCAGTTTTGTTCATTTCACTTACGGCACTGCTAAACCCTATAAGCTTCATAAGTTGAGCTCATGTGAACTGGCTAACTAATGTTATCCTTCTGAGACGTGTGGGCTGAGCTCTGGACCCAGACGCAGGAACCAAGACAGAAGAAGTGAAGTGAGAATAGACAGAGCTGGAGAGGGGAGTGTGGGAGGTGAGCAGCTCCACAGGTGTGAGATGAGGAGGACAGCTAGCAGCACGGTGCTGGTGGAACGGGGAGGTGAAGCGCTAGCACATCCATCCATCCAGTTCCTCTCGTCCAGGTTCATGTCATAGGGGCAGCAGTCTAGTCAAAGAGGTTCAGACCTGCCTCTCTCCATCCACCTCCCCCAGATGTTCTAGGTGTTCTGAGGTGTTTCCAGGGCAGCTGAGAGACCTAATCTCTCCAGTGTGTCCTGGGTGTTCTTCAGGGAGTCCTCCTGGTTAGACATCCCTGAAACACCTCTCCAGGGAGTCGTCCAGGAGACATCCTAACCAGATGAACCACGTTTGTGGATGTGGATGCGTAGTGATTTTACTCTGAGAACCTCTCCTATCTGAGGAAGGGTCCAACCACCCACCAGAGAAAACCCATCTCAGCTGCTTCCAACTGCCTCTTTTAGTCCCCGTCCACAGTTCCATAGGTGAGGGTAGGAACATAGATCCACCAGTAAACAGACTCTCAACTTTCTCTTCATCACAACAGACCAGGACAGAGTCCTCATTACTGCAAACTGAATTTCACCGATTCCACTCAAGTTCAGCATCTGGGTCTGTTTTTAAACATTTAGGGAAATCAGTAATTATGGTTGTCTAGTGCACACACACACACACACACACACACACACACACACACACACACACACACATAGCGGAAGCTTGTCGCCTGCAGCATCAGTATGTGCGTTTGTGTGTGTGACAGGTGTTTAGCTTGCGGGGCTGGGGGTGGGGGATGAATTTTGGATGGAGGAAGTCTACTGGGAGCATGCTCAGAAGATAGTCATTAGTTTGTTGTTGGCCTCCCCTGTGCATTGTGGGGAAGGAATCTGCAGGACACCCCTGAAGCCCTATGTGTGTGTGTGTGATGGTTCATGTTTTTTTTTTTTTTTTCAACAACCTAACTGTTGACTGTCAGGACCTTGTGAGCCTGTTCAGGGTCCAGGGTCTGGACCAGGATCCTGAGAGTGTTCTAGAGAAGAACGCATCCTGGTGCTTTGACTACACAAGGCCACGCCCATTTTTAGGTGAAACTGTCAATCAAATCTGTTAGGTGGTAAGTGTAAAGACAAGAAACAAGTGGGCAGAGTAGTTTTGTAGCTGATTTGGATCATGTGACCTGTCGGGTAAAGTGTCACTAGGGTTCTGTCTGAAACAGTTGAAGCATTGCATTCGGTTCTGGGACGAACTTCTTCTCAGGTTGGCCACGACAGAACTTTTGGTAGATGATTATCTGGAGCACAGTGGTACCAGATGACTAATGGTTAGTTAATCAACTTGGAAGGGTCCTGAGATGGTCCAAAGTAAGGGTCAACTGGAGGATCCAGCTGGTGCCAGAGGTAGCTGATAATCTAGAGACAGTCCAGTTGGGGTCCTCTGGTTAGTCCTGGTTTGCAGCCTTCAACCAGGGTGAACGTAGCTGCTTCAGGCAGCTTTGCTAAGCTTCACCAAGAACCCTTCCAGATCAACCCTGAATCTTCCAGACCTACAATCTCAGTTCCAAAAAAGTTAGGATGTTGTGTAAAATGTGAACAAAAACAGAATAAAATCATTCACACATCTCGTAAATCAATGTTTTATTCCTAGAAGAACAAAAATGACAATTCAACGTTTCATGGGAAATATCAGCTCCTTTTTAATTTGATGGCACCAACACATCTGTAAAAAGCTGGACCAGGGTTAGGCTTATCATTGTGTAGCATCTTGTCTTCTAACATCCATCTGTAAGCATCTGGGAAGTCAGGAGACCAGTTGAGGAGTTTCAGGAGAGGATTGTTGTCCCGTTCTTGTCTGATGCAGGATTCTAGCTGCCCAACAGTCCTGGACCTTCGTGGCTGGATTTTTGTTTTCGTGATGCTCCAGGACACGGCCTCCATGGTTTCTCAAAGAATTTCCAGAGTTTATTGATCTGTCCACAGATAAAGATTTTTCTTCAGACCATTTTAAATGAGCTGTGGTCCAGAGAAGACGGCAGCGTTTCTGGATGGTGTTCATATGTGTCGTCTTCTTTGCATGATGGAGTCGTGAGGTGTAGTTTTAGATTGTAAGGTGGACTGTGTTCACACACGCAGATCTCTGGCTGTGTTCCTAAGTCCACTCAGTGATCTCCAGGAGAAAATCATGTCTGTTTTTTATGCAGAACTGTCTGAGGACCCGACGATCACTAAATCCAGTTTAGACCTTCAGCCCTGTTCTCGGAACACAGAGATTCCTCCTGTTTCTCTAAATCTGTGATAACATCAAAGACTTTAGATAGTGGGACCTGCAGAGTCATCACAATTTCACACTGAGGAACATTTCCACTGCTTTTTGATAGTTTGTCTCAGATTGGTAAACTTCTGTCCATCTTCACATCTGAAGAGGTTCTGCCTCCTTGAAATTCTCCTTTTACATCCAGTCACGTGACTGACCTGTTGACATTTACCCGTGTCCTGGTCATTGTTAACCCGAGTCTGATTCACGGTTAAAGTAATTGGTTCGGTTCGGTTTTAGGGTGGATGTCCTTCCTGACTCAGTCCTGTGTTTTTGTCCGTTCCATTGCCTCTTGCCCCCCGGTGGATAGATTACGATGCTGTGACAGATTGATTTCAGTGATTCCAGACACAGCAGATCAACAATCACCAGAGTTCAACAGGAAAACCTTCACGTGAGAAAAATGTCCACTTTGTCTGCGGCCATCAGCCAGGAAAGTGGACCAACACTGTCACCTAGTGGTCAGAGGAGTCTTGTCTTGACGTCTGTGCTGCTGGTCGAAGGTCGGAAAGTTACATTGGTTTGTTTGAGGGATCCACATGAGGCCTAAAGTGGACTGATGAAACAGACATCTTCTAAATAAAATAGATATTTATTCTGATGTAGCTCTGTTGACTGATATGCCACCACTAACTGCAATTTTGCTGCCAACATTTATCCAGTTCTAAATCCAAACTTCTGTAATTTGTGTCATTTTGATCCTGAAATTAAAGTTTATGCTCCTGTGCATCTACTAACAGACATAGGTTTGATTTAACTGCAGAATGTTCCTTTAAATTCCCGAGTTGTTCACATGTGGCTGTATTTGTCTGACACTACGATCCACCGTGACCAGATCATTTTGTTTTTATTCAAAAAGTACATATGATTAAATAGGTTCATGTTAACTTTTGAACGGGTTCTGGATCCATCAGGCCTTGTTGGACTTCCTCAGACCTTCTCAGGTGTTGGACATGTCCAGATCTGGACCAAGTGGAACTAGAAGGAAGCTAACTCAGCTGTGTGTTTCAGGTGTTGGTGCGCTCTAATCGTTCAGGTGACCTTTACGCCAGTGAGACTGTGGACAGAGGCAGCGCCGTCAGCTCCGACCTCCTTCTGGACGAGAACCAGGAACATGTTTACGTTTTAACCAGTGACAGAGTGAGACATCCCGCCTCCTTCCTGTCACCTTCTCCATCATTCCTATCCTCCTCTCTCTCGTTCCTATCCTCCTCTCCCTCTTTCCTCTCCTCCTCTCCCTCTTTCCTCTCCTCCTTTCCCTCTTTCCTCTCCTCCTCTCCTTCTTTTCTCTCCTCCTCTCCCTCTTTTCTCTCCTCCTCTCTCTCTTTCCTCTCCTCCTCTCCCTCTTTTCTCTCCTCCTCTCCCTCTTTTCTCTCCTCCTCTCACTCTTTCCTCTCCTCCTCTCCCTCCTTCTTGTAATCTTCTCCCCCTTTGTTGTCCTGTTTTCCCTCCTTTCTGTCATCCTCGCTCTCTTTCCTGCCAGACTCCCCCTCTTTTCCTGTCGTCTTCTCCCTCCTTCCTGTCCTCCTCTCTCTCCCTCCTTCTTGTCTTCTTTTTCCTCCTTTCTGTCGTCTTCTCTCTCTTTCCTGCCGTCCTCTCCCTTCTTCCTGTTGTCTTCTGCCTCCTTGCTGTTCTCCTGTCCCTCTCACCTGTCCTGCTTTTTCTCCTTCCTGTCATCTTCTCTGTCCTTACTGTCCTCCTCTCCTTCCGTCCTGTCCTTCTCTCCTTTCTTTTTTACCTCCCTCGTCTTGCTCAGACTCTCACTTTGAACAGAAACTGAATCAGCCTTTGTTGTTCCTCTTCCAGCTGTCCAAGATCCCTACTTCGTCCTGTGAGACCCAGACGGACTGTCAGTCCTGTCTGTCCATCAGAGACCCGTACTGTGGCTGGTGTGTCCTGGAGGGACGGTAGGTCATCTTCTGCTAGTTTTAAGCTGTCATACGTCATTCTTCTGGTCTGCTAGAGCAGCTCTGAACCCAGCAGAACTGTAGAAGGTTCAAGTTATTTCTGAATGACCAACACCTCAGAGGAGTACCAGTAGATCTCTCTGGCTGTGTCATCAAAAACTGGTAGCTGGTGGCCGGGACAAGTTCTCTCATGAACCCTAACTTGAGTCTACGTGACCTCATAACCAAACTCAGCTCTATCTTACATGAGACAGAACCAGCAGTCTTGCAAAGTTCTCAAAACGTATCTCCCACGAGACTTCACTAATCCCATTTCCTGTGCATGAACAGCCAGAACATCTGTACAGCTTGTTTTTTTGTTTTGTTTTCGTTTCTTTCTTTTTTTAGCCTCTAGTCACATCAGCTGTGACCAGAGGCTTTTTTTCATCGAATTTTCAACAGAATTAAGCTTTTATTGTGAAACTCTGCCCTCGGCCTAATGTTTTACTGATCATGCCTGCTAGTCATGAATAAATGTTTTTCTTCCCAGATGTTCCCGTAGGCATGAGTGTCAGCGCCACCAGCTGGCAAACCATTGGCTCTGGAGCTTTGAACCCACCAATCAGTGCATCACGGTACAGAATCTACAACCAGCCAATCAGAGCAAAGAGGAACAGACACAGGTATGTAGCCGCTGAGCATGGGTTACTGGACATGTTCCTCGAATGTAGCATTTGAAATCTCAGAGATCATCATTGGAATAATGTGTTCGTTGCCTGGCAACATGGATGGAAACTTGCATCCAGCAGCTGAACATCTGGGGTGCAAAGCTGCTCCTTCATTGTCTCATGCCCAAACATCTGCTATTAACAACTACTTCAGCTCCCCTGACTCACTTCTGCTGGTCCAAAAAATTTAGTGTATCTCGATCATCTGAAATCCATGTCGAGATTCTGGAGTCCAGAATATGATCCCCCAGCCATGTCTTTAAAAACATGATAGTCCTGCTGTCTGCTATCAGCCACAGACAGCTCACACTCCGTATGATGATCAAAGGGAAAAAATGGTCCAAACCACGTTCTTTCTCACTTTCTGTTTTCTCCTGCTCGTCCTTGACTTCAGCTTATCTCTGTTTGAGGTTACTGGAAAGCTAAACTGCTGTTTCCACACGAAAGTAACTTCCAGTTGTCATGGAAACTCATCGGCACAAATGTTTAAAAAGTGCAAGAATTAACAGTAGAAATCCTTCAGGCAGAACCGCATTCAAAGCAACATGGAAGCATATTTTGAATATTTTAGTTTCAGTTGAAAAAAAAATGCAGCCTCACAGGCCAGTGTTTTCAAGCCGGTACCAAACCCGGATCAATGCAGAGGGTTGTGTCAGGAAGGACATCCAACATGACACTTAAACCAAACTAAACACGTGAATCCCAACACCCATGAACTTCAGACGGGATTTGTCAGGGCCTGGGTTAACGACTGGCGTCGGCGCTGTTGACGCACAGGGTGATAATAGAAACTGGGCTACAGCTGGTGGAAGAAGAAGAGGAGGATGGCGTGTTCATAGGCAGAGAGAAAGAAGGAAAAGTAAGAGACTAGAGCTGAGAGTAAGAACTTAGAATGTTGAGATGAAGGAAAAGCTGGAAAGCTTAGGAGCAGGCTCAAGCTGTTTTATCATGGTTTCGATAGGAAGAGAAATGGAGTAAGAGTTGTCTTATAGGAGAAGCTTGTTTGGAATGGAGGTGACAAAAGTGTCAGAGTGATGAGTCTGAAGCTAGAAATGAATGTGCGATGTTGGTTATGTTCCACAGGTGGGATGTGAGTTAGAAGATGAGGGGAAAGGTTAGGTAGATAAAGTGATGGACAGCATCCTCAAAGGTGAAAGTGTTAAGAGGATTGCTGCAGATTTCAGTGGACATGTTGGAGAAGACAACAGAGGGGACAAGGAAGTGATGGGCAAGTTTGGTTTCCAGGATGGGAACACAGAAGGACAGATGGTGGTAGACTTTATGAACCAGAACAAAAAGGCTGTAGTGAATACTTTTTCCAGAAGAAGCAGGAACATAGGTGACTGATAAGAGTGGAGGTAAGAGCCCTCAAGTTTACTACGTCTTGAACAGACAACGTAACCTGACGGAGATTAGTGACTGTAACAGGGTTGGAGGTGAGAGTGTAGCCAGACACCTTAGGATGGTTGTGTGTAGGGGGGAAAAAGGAAGAGAAGAAAGGGAAAGAAAAAGGCAGGATCTTCCAGGCAGGAGACCTAGAGGAAGGTCAAAGAGGAGGTGTATGGATGTAGGGAAGGAGGTCATGAGGGTGGTTGCTGTGAAAGGGGAGGGTTAGATGGAGAGATGATTTGCTGAAGGGAACAACTGAAAGGAAGAGAAGTTTCAGTGGAAAAAAGCCAAGTCAAAAAAACATTTGAGAGAACAACAGGCTGCCATTCCCGAGTCTGATATGTGCGACATAGATAAGGGAGGTTTTCCTCTGATGATACAGTATCTCATCAGCGTTCAGATTCTGAATGTGGCATGGCTCAACCACCCTCAGGTGTGGCTGACAAGTGTATCAGCACAAGTAAAACAGAACCAGAGCAGCAGGATCAGGAGTTCACCAAGACAGTGTGTCCTTGGTTCTGTTTCTGATGCAGCAGTTGTCACGATAAAGCCACCTGATGAGACAAAAGAGACATGAAGCATCGTCTGTGTCAGTGTTCACATGGGTCGCACTAGAGAAGTCATGGTGGATTCAGGAATCCTGCACAGTTTGTGTTTGAGTAAACTAGTTAAAAGCTGAATGAAAAGACTCTGAGAGCATGACTCAGATGATACCAGAACCTCTCTAGTAAAAAATCTGACTGTATCTTTGTCTCTCAGGTAACACTGTCAGTACTCCGGCTTCCTGCTCTCGAAGGGGCGGAGTCTCTTTCCTGTGTCTTTGGGCTCCTCCCATCTCAGCCTGCCATTGTCGTGGGGACGAGTGTCACGTGCCAGTCACCTGCACCAGAGCTCCTCCCGGCCATGCCCTCAGCAAGTGGTGAGCAGAAGGACGTTGTGTCCAAAATCCCTCAGTTTTGTAGCGCTACACACTTGTAGATGGATAACTGTCCAGAGAAACGTCCAGAGGAGCATCTGTCCAGTGTTAAAATGTCCAGTGGTTATCATAGTGAAAGTACTATAAAAGTACGACATAAAAACAAACAAAAATCACTCTTTCATCCTGAAATAAGTGTCAAGAAAATCCTCAAGAATCCTTTAAACAAACGCGTAAAGGCAGCATTCGCTTATTGATCTCTTCTTGAGTCATTTTCTTTAAACTTTGATAAAGAAAATATATAATAAACAATAAATAAATAATAAATATATAATAAACATAATGTGTTACATCATTATTACTGATACATTGAGGTCTGTATATCCTGATTATTCAGTATTAGATCTGCATCCCTTCTCTCTGTTCATTCTGAGATACTTTGATTGCATGAAATGACCCTGAGGAGTTAGTTCAGGAAGAAAATCTGTGTGTGTGTGTCTTTACACTCACCCCTCTGCATGGTTTCTTCCAGTCACCGTATCTCATTCTTAGATTTGTATAAGCAGTGAGAGGTAGTTGTCTCTCGGATACTCTTATCCGAGAGACAATGTGGGGTGGGGGTGGGGGGGTGGGGCAGTCAAGAAAAGTTCATCATCCCCAGTATCTCTAGGTAACCCAGAGAAATTATGCTTCAACAGAGACGAGATGCCAAATCTTAAGTTTTACTCATTGATAAAATGTCCAGAACTTTTACTGTGTATGTTGAGGTGTTTAAACCTCTCCCAACATCTGGACCACTCAACAACGTGGTGAAGTTGCTGTTCAGTGAATAATGGTTCCTTTCTAGACACCTGAACTTGTCTTCCGTCCCTGCAGATCACATGATCCTGCCCGTGTCTCTCATGTTCGGAGATGTGATCGTAACCACAGGAAACATGACCTTCTATGACTGTGGAGCTGTAAGCCGACTGAATCAGACTTCCCAGTAAGACATGTTCAACATTATACTGCAGCACACCAGCATCATCACAGATGATGACCATAACAGTGATGATGATGGTGGTGATGATGCTGTTTTTCAGGTGTCTAGCATGCGTCGTCAGTGTGTGGAAGTGTAACTGGTGTCCTCTGGATCAAGTCTGCACTCACAACCACAGCTGTCCGAACCAGAACATTATCCTGAACCAGAGGGTGAGATGTCTGTCTATTCATCTGTCTGTCGTTCTGAATGTCTGTACCTGTCTGTCTGACTCTGCCTGCTTCCCATTCCTCCACAGGACTCTCCTGGTCCCACTTCCTGTCCTCTGGTGTTCTCCCTGAAGAGTTCTGCCTTAGTGCCCATGGGCCTGAGCACGACTGTGGTTCTTCAGGGACGGAACCTGGACATCTACACGGTGAGGATGTTTGTAGAGTGGAGAGATCTAGGTCTGAATTGGATCACAGGTGAGGAGTTGCTCTCTGTGGGGTTCTAGAGTTTCTGTGTCCAGGTTCAGAGAAACTTTATAAAAATGTATGAAATGTGTTTGCTGAAAAAAAACAAAAAAAAAACCACGCACAACAGATGTGCACTTTTTTCCATGCACTGCTTGATACCTGAAACTTACCTGACCCCTACTTGAAACCCACCTGAGACCTACCTGAAACTCACCTAAAACCCACCTGAAACTCACCTAAAACCCACCTAAAACCCACCTGAAACCCACCTGAGGCCTGCATGATTTTAACAGACTGTGACTCAGAGCTTGTGACTCCGTCCTGTGGACTGTAACCCAGAATTTTAAGTTACGGAATAAAAGTTCTTCAAAGACTGGGGATCTTTGTGTGACACTGTTTACATAACTATGAACAATCAACCTTCCTATTGGTTCCTGTCACCAATCACATCCTTGAACAAACAACCAACAAGACAAAACTAATGTTAATGTTAAACAGGTTTGATTTTGTCGTAACACCACCTCTTGATTCCTGCCTCACACCAAACCATTGACTGATCCGTGCAGAACTACAGAAACTATAGTTCTGAATGTGTGTGTGTGTGTCGGTGTCTGCAGGGTGAAGCTCAGTATGTGTGTGTCGTTGAAATCAAAGGAGTGCAATTCAATCTGACAGCTGCTGTGGAGAAAACACATGACAACACTCACATCTTCACCTGCCAGAGCTACCAGGTAATAGACTGTCCTGCAGTCTGATACCTTCAGAGCAGGAACCCTGGATGAGAGCAGCACTGACCCGTCTGTCTGTCTCTAGTTCCAGTACGCTGTCAGTCAGCTGGAGTACTCGGCTCCTGTGTACCTGCGGAGAGGACTCAGACGTATCGATGCCTCACCTGGACTCAGACGTAAGAACCTCACCTCTTAGTGTCTGTGCTTTCACATGTGTGTGTGAATTGTGTATGGGGCTCAGTTTAGTCCAGTACTTCAGTTTCAGGCAGAACCAGGTCTGGTACAGGGTCCTACCCGGGTTCCCACCAGACAAGGAACTCGTGTGGTCCAACTGCACTGAGCTGGCTGCTGTGGATCGCAGTCCCACCAGAAACACCACGGTGCGGTCTAGAGGTGCAGTGGGGTGTATTAGTCTGGGTCAAGGAGGACAAGTACTTTGGATAATAAACTGGACTGGGGCAAAAACACCGAAGGACCAGAGTCATCCCTACATCCTGAGCTGGCTGAAGTTCTTCAATATCTGCTGGGCAATGCCCAGGATGTTTTATGAGTCTGTGGTGGCCAGGTGCATCTTGGGACTGCAGACTAAGGGAGACAGAGATTCAGTACGCTCGTCCTCAAAGCCAGCAACACGTGACCTCCTCTCCACGATGTGATGGTCAGAGAGTCGAACATGTTCAGAGACAAACTCATCCCTCATACTTATATCTTTTGTATTGTTTATTTATTTATGTTTATTATATTGTTTTGTAAATTGGAGCACTTCAACACAGCAATTCTCTGAGAGGGATAAATAAAACTGTGCTGATGCTGATAAAATGATTTGGCATCAGAGATTGTAGTTATATGTATTTCTAGATAATTAGCAAAGACAATAGTGGTTCTGCTCTGTGGTTGCAAGAGTCTAGTGTTAAAGGTTCTGTTTGGGGTTGTTGCAGGGGTGCAGGGAGGTCTCTGTGTGGCCGTTTTGCTGCTACGTTCACACTGGCTCAGTGTGAAAGGACTTTTACCCAGAATTCCTTTGGTCCAACATAAACAGTATCAGTGTGAAAACATTCTTAGTCTCTTCCTGTCCGTGCTGCCCAAGCGCCATCCACCGAACTTCCGGGTTGAATCCCATCCAGAAATCAGATTCTTTGCAGTTCCTCTACTGACCAGTAGGGTCTGGATCGAACAGTGAGTCAGTCCCCATGGACCTCCGTGTTAAAGTACCAAAATAATTTAGGTCTTAATCATGTTCATGAATGGATTTCTAGAGTGTTTGGGTTTTCACGACATGAATCCAAGCAGATATGAGCTCTTAAAGTGGAAGACTTTGACATATTCCAGTTTTTTTCTTAATTTACTCTGATCTGATCATATTTAAACTTAATTTTAGACTTCTGCTGGAATCTCACGTGTTTATATAGATACCACATTTATTTACATAAACTTTCTAGTTGCTGAGATAAACTCATTTTGGATTCAATATGTCATTTTAGAGAAAGAAACCTTTGAAGGCGTCCTCACACAGACCAGCGGTTTGAACGTACCTGTTTTTGTCTCATCAATATTCAGTGCAGCTGTACGACTGCTCAGCCGGCCAATCAGATTGCTCACAGTGTAGGGCAGTGCCAGAGGAGTATGGCTGTGTGTGGTGTCCAGGAAGCCCCACCTCCAGCTGTGTCTACAACCAATCATGCTCTGGTGTCCCTGTGGACATCTGTCCACCTCCTCAGATCACACAGGTGAGTCCACCAATGGGTCCATCTGCCTGCAGGACCCCTGCTACCAAGGAAACATGAGAGTCTCCTTGTGTCCAGGTTCTGCCACTCTCTGGGCCTCTGGAAGGCGGAGTCCTGGTGACCATCACTGGGTCCAACCTGGGCATGAGGTACCAGGATGTGGTGGGCGGAGTCACAGTGGCAGATGTTCGGTGTGTGCCCCAGCCTGAAGGATACTTGATCTCCACCAGGTAATTCTCACCGCTGACATCCTCCCCACCCCAGCACTTCCGCAGCACTTAAATCACAAACACACACAGTTCCTGTTGATTCCCAACACACAGCAGTTCACCTACAGAAAGGTAATCCCTCTCGGCATGTGTTTGAGTCTACGGTACCACACATCAGCACTTGTGATCTTCAGTGGTTCAGGTGTGGTCATCCAGAAGTTTCTGTGATGCAGAATTCTGATCAGAGAAAGTCAGAAACACACCAACGGCCAGTTATCTGGTTACATTAGGATAACTGGGTCAATGACTGTGTCTCAGTGTGGTACGGTGTGTGGTTGGTGTGTTCGGGGTCTCAAGATTGTGGAGAAGAACAACACCGTGGAGTGAGCAGTGGAAGGTAAAGGGTTAAACACCAATTGAACTAAACCGTTTTAATCCAGATGTGAATGCAGGCTGAACTAAACCAGTTCAATTCAGACATGGCCGCCAGCTTCTCCTTTTGGAGAATTCCACTGAAAACCTCATACTTTTATTTCAGCTTATTACTTTTTACCAGATCCCACTGCTTGTGTTGTTTTAGCAGCTGTCTGCATATATATTAATGGCAAAACCTGTAAATGTCAGATATAAATGCATTTTAATCTCGCAGCAGGTGTTAGTTGTCTTGTATGCAGTCTGTGTCCTCTTTCAGTCCTCTCTGACTGTCTGATCAAAGATGTTTTATTAACAGAGGAAACCCTGATTCTGTCAGAGATAACTAAAATCACTGGTGTGAAGACAGTGATGGTGCAGTGTGTACAGTGTGGTGAAAGGGTGGTGTGTTGTGATGACAACAGACATTCAAAAAACCTCAGACAGATATAAACAAACCACAGCAATAGAAAAGAAAGAAACAAACACTTTCTACTCAGTTCTCCACCTAATGTTTATGTTTATAAATGCACATTTATATATACACATATGACACACACAAAAGTGTGTGTGAGTGTGTAGAATAGTCCAGTAAAGTGCAGCCAATGAAAGCTAAAAAACTACTTGCACGGTACTGTGCTCCTCACCTGTGTCTGTCTGTCTGCCTCAACTGTGTCTCTCTCCTGTGGCACTCCTGTGTCTCTCAAGTCTCTCAACTATGTCTCTCGTGTGCCTCTTCTGTGTCCCGCCTGTGTCTCACAGGACATTCTTCTGTGTCTCTGGTGTGTCTCTTCTGTGTCCCGCCTGTGTCTCTCCTGTGTCTCACGTGTCTCTCCTGTGTTTCACCTGTATTTTAGGATTGTGTGTGAGCTGCAGCCCAGTGGGAACGAGAGGGAGGGGCCTATCAGTGTTACCGTAGGAACTAATCCACCTGGCAAGTCGATGCAGACGTTCAGATATCAGGTAAGACTAAATCCTGGTTCTCCAGATGTTGAAGTGGATCTGGTCTCTGGACATACAATTCTTCTGGTCCACAAAATACCTGGTTTAGTCCATCAGTCCTGTCCTGATTGTCCTCAGGGCAAAGATAGAACAGGACTCCAGGTTCCCTTAGTTTAATTTCTTTAGATCCTCAGAAAAAAACTTCTGTGTCCATCATTGTTGGCTAATCCAAGTACATCTGACAAGAAGTGCTCAGTCTGGCTAAAGTCCGGCCCATTCTGGTTAAGTTCAGAAACCATGTTTTCAGCTGAGTACTTCAGCTTGGATGCTTGGTTCTTTGGGTTTCTGTCAGTCCAACAGAACTTTGAAGCTCAACCTGTTGGTCCTAACAAGCTGAAGTTGTGCTCTGATCTAATCTGCTTTCAGAACCCTAAGCTGCTGGATCTGGTTCCTGATAAAGGTCCGGTCTCTGGAGGAACCAGACTGACCATCAGAGGAAGACAGCTGCTCACTGGCCAGGCGTCAGACCTGAGTGCTTTCCTGGGCCCACAGCCTTGCTACATGTGAGTCTGACACGGGTCAATAACACCAGCACCACCAATAACACCAGTGTCCCCAATAACACCAGTGTCCCCAATAACACCAGTGTCCCCAATAACACCAGAACCACCACTAAGACCAGCATGTCCTGCCTCCTTTTTCCTGTGTCTTTTCAGAGTGGCAGAGGTCAATGACTCCCAGTTGGTGTGTCAGACTGGTTCCAGTAATCAGACCGGTGGAGTCCCAGTACGGGTTTCCTTTGGTAAAGCTGAGCGGCTGGTTCCTGATGTCACGTTTCGTTACATGGACGACCCTGTCATCAGTAACGCCTTACCTGGGGAGAGCTTCTATGCGTAAGGACCAGTCAGTTGTCAGCAATCATCTTCATGCCATAATTGCACATCCCAATGAGCTGCTGACTTCCTGTCCTCAGAGGTGGACGCGTTGTCATGGTGACAGGCAGGAACCTGGATGTGGTGCAGCGGCCAATCATATCTGTGTGGGTGGAGCCTCTGGAAATTCAGAGGGTGAAACGGAAAAGACGATTGGCTGTGCTCACTCCCAGGCAGCAGCTGGTCTTCAGCAGCACCATGACAACGGTGAGACAAATGAATCAGAGGGGACTTCAGTCACGCTCAGCAGCTGGTTTCATGTTCCTGTCCCTTCACCTGTCTGTCTTCCAGGTATCGGAGCCCTGCTCTGTCCTGTCCTCTTCTGAGATGACTTGTCCCACCCCAGAAGTGTTTCCTGAGCTCAAAGTTAAGGGTGTCTGGTTCCAACTCGACAACGTCAGAGTCCACTATGAGAGCATCAAGGTACCTGTCCACAGCCTCACCCGTGTGTGTCTTCTCACCTGTCCTCCTCCTTACCTGTCCTCCTCACCTGTCCTTCTCTCAGGGTAAGAGCTTTAAGTATTATCCGAACCCGCAGTTTTTTCCTCTGAACCGAGAAGCTCCAGATGTTCCATACCGATTCAAACCTGGAGGAGTGATCGCTGTGGAGGTACGATAACATCATACGATACTCCTGGGGTCGTGGACTCAAGTTTTTCTTATCTAATGTTGTGATGTTGTTGACCCTTTTCCCTAAGGGTCAAGATCTGACCAGAGCCATGTCCAAGCAGGAGGTCACGGCTCGGCTGGGGGATCAGGAGTGTGAGGTGAAAACTTTGGATAAAACTCACCTGTACTGTGAACCCCCTGAGGTTCAGCCAATGAGCATCGACGACAGCAACGAGCTGCCAAGCCTCAAGGTAACACACAAACACACAAGTATGAGCAAAAACACACACCACCGAGTCAGAACACAGCTGGTCAGGTGACCTTCATCCATCCATCCGTCTTCTTCCGCTCATTCGTGGTCGGGTCACAGGGGCAGTAGCCTAAGCAGGGAGGCCCAGACTTCCTTCTTCCCGGCCACTTTGTCCAGTTTATCTGGAGGAGTGTTCCCAGGCTAGCCGAGAGACACTCCATTTAATGTGTCCTGGGTCTTCCCCTGGGTCTCCTTCCAGTGGGACATGCCCAGAAAACCTCACCAGGGAGGCGTCCAGGAGACACCTTCAGCAGATGCCTGAGCCACCTCATCTGGATCCTCTCAATGCGGAGGAGCAGGTGCTCTACACTGAGCCCCTCCCGG
>JAOWBL010047005.1:3045-15523 GCA_028564865.1 Zenarchopterus dispar | reverse complement strand
AAGGGTGACCATGTAGCTCAGAGATCATTTATACGTACAATAAATATGAAAACTGTCACAATATTTTAGCAATACTGGAACCAAACGTGAGCAAAAGTTTGTCACTATGAACAGCCTTTCTCCTTCATAGCTATGCAATGTATAAGTTTCCATCAACCCAGTAGAACTTTACGTTCAGCAGGCCAATACTGGTTAAAGGTCTGAGGTTCCATGGACAAGAATGAAAAAGTGGGGTGACTGTACTTTTGCAGTCACTGGTCCATGCACATCCTCTGGAGAGAGCACAGAGGGGTTTCAGGAGAGATGTACAAGGCCTTCCCTCCAAAATCACATTGAAAAGACAAGTATGCCAACTGTCTAAATGACATTTATATGTGGTTGAAAAGGTAAAAAGCCAGGATTTTGGACACATCAGCTTTACTCTACACAGACCAATTTTGAGTTTCTAACATGGTCTGGGGTATACCTGGACCATGTTAGCTCAGTTGTCCCCAGTACACTGTCGGTAATGGGGAGAGACCACAGTATGATGTGTGTCTAAAATACTAGATTCAGACAGTGTGATACCAAACCACTGCAGCTGGCTTGCAGTGAAAAGAGTCCTGGTTTTAATCTCAGGTGTGTGAGGTTTGCTTTTTCTCTGCCTATTTGCAGAGTTTTGTCAGGAAGGGCATCAGATCTGACAAAATCTGTGTGTGGCCTTCAAAGCTCTGCTGAGGTGATTCCTCTGTCAAATGAGGTACGTTTTCAAAATGTGTTTAATTTTTTACTGCAGGGGGTTTTACTTTTAGCAACTATGCTACTGCAACAAAAGCTCCCACCTCCCACGCAACCCCAAACCAGCACCACCACTGCCACTTGAACACTTTCATACAGGTTAATCTTAATAGGATCTTCATGTTTGTGTGTGTGTGTGTCTTCATAAGAGAAGCAACAGGGAGAAACACAAGAGAAGAAGGCAACATCCCACTTATTGAGGAGGTAACATCCTTTTTTTTATGGTTTTGCTGTTGAAAAAGTATGGGTGTTGTCTTGCTATAAACCAAACACAATAGAAAATAAAGACATATTTTATTGTTTGAAAGAGATCCTACTGAAAAGCTGCTTATTGTATCAGGTGCACCCCCTAAAAAATTTGTTTGTGCAGCATTCTCATTGCAAGGGCATGAAATACAACTTCTCTGTCAAAGTCAACAAAAACTTTTTAAAAAAATAACTTACCATGCTTTAATAAGAAATAAACTCCACATTAATATATTGAATGAAGTAAGTTAAAGATGAAAAGCCTACCTTAATATGTCTAATTATTATGTTTTCTGAGGAAAAATCTAAGTGATACTTAATGTGTTACAGTCTTACATTACAGGGACTTGTTTGTATTTAAAAGTGCCATGTGAAAATGTCCCTGAGCATTTAAAATGTTGAAATCCAAGAAAAGGCTGAATGATCACATTAACTCTGACTGCTCCTTTTTATAGAAGCAAAGACTTTGCTTAGTTTAGTTTGCCTCTAAGTGGGTATCCAGCCAATAATATAAAACAATTAGCTCCATATTTGGTTGCTAATTGTAGACTCATGGACACAGAAGGAAGCCAACAACAAAAGCTGTGTCAGAAATCACCCCTTTGACCTCCCAACCACATTTTCCACTACATGATTACCATTTTGCAGTGCTGTGCAAACATGTCACGAGAACTGTTACCATATATAGTACACTCAGTGTATTGGAGTGCATCACTAAACGTAGTGTACAACTAACCAATGTTCACAGCATCAGCTAGTGGTGGAAAAATATAAATGGTGTCCAAAAGTCATGTCAGATGAGGATTTAATTGTTCCCTTTTTACATGACTCCCCTACAAACTAACTAGAGTGCTACGTGTTTTCTGATGGCAAAGAGAGAGGGAAGTGGTGACATAATACTTCCCTCTCCTTAGCAAGGTGATGTCTCTTTTTGGGTGAAAATAACAAAAACTAGTGGCAAATTGGCAACAGAAATGATTTCATGCCTTAGATTTTCTACGTTGTATTCTCTCCACATTAAATGACAGGAATAATGAAAGTAGTAGTAAGTAGTAAGTTTTTTTTTTTAAATGAAAAAAAAACAAGGAAAAACCCTGGCTTGCACCTCTGTTTGCCTCTTTAAGAAGCAATCAATGGAGAGATTTGTGGCTTGAGGCACTCCATAAACAGGATGATAATGGCACATGCCCTTAAAAGTAATAGCTCTCAAAAGTGATGCTTCATTGAAGGGTGGTAGTTAGCATGTAATAACTAGAATGTCATTAACTTACATAAACGTTGCATTGGAAAAAAACAAAAAAAAAACAAACAAAAAAACAAAGATAAAGCTCACTCTGCCAAAAAGAAGCTTTTATTCACAAGTCACTCACATATTAAACACATTTACTTCACTATTATCTAATATTTTTACTTATTTTCTTGACAGCTCATGAAACTTTAGCTAAACAGCACACACAATTTTCAACAGTCAAATTTTTCAGATGTAACTGGAAATTAGATGTAAATACTTAAATATTGCTGTGAAAAATCTTTATCTTACCAAAAAACCTCAGAAGTTAATTTGCTGCTATTTAATTTTAACGGGTAGACTTCTCTCAAAATGGTCTTGAGGCATATTGTTAATGCAAAGTACCTCCATGTGTTGCTCTTATCTATTTAAACAGTAATGTTTTCACTTAGTCTTCACACTGATGCCTTCCAGTCGTGATATAATGAACTGAGTAGTACTTTATTAACCTCCAAAGGGAAATAATTTTATTGTAAATTATAAGAAAGTAAAGTAAGTCAAATTGAAAAAAAGCCTGAGGTCAGAAAGTGTTGGGAAGATGTGCCTGAAGTCCCCAGAGCCTGGCATCAATGAAGTTGAGTGTTCTGTTTTTTGCCTTATAAGACCTGTTATGATCTTGTCACATGCAGCATCATCAGGTAACTCTTCCATATCTGGGAATCACAGGTGCCCTTTCATAGTTACTTATGCAAGATGACAGTATCTGTAGTTTAAAAGCACTACAAATCTCCCTTATTTCTGCTGTTTGTCTGTCTGAAGCCTTTGCTGTCCAAAATCTATGTAGAAAGATGCTGGAGTCCAGAAGATGGTCCTGCAACCACATCTGGGAAAACATGATACTCTCACTGTCTTCTGTAACTGCTACAGCCTCCTCCATCACATCTCCCTGGGATCTTACTCTCCCCATGCCAATTGCAGGTGGGGGATCAAGGGGATCATAAATTTAAGAAGGTACAAGGTAAGAAACTGTTTAAAGTAACATTCAGTTTCATTTAATTTTTTATATGGCATCTATTATTATAGAAATTGTCCCAAGGCGCTTTCCAGAGACCCAAAGCATGACCGCCCCCCCTCCCACCCCCCAGCAAAAAATTAACATCTATAGAGTCATCAAATCTGTATAGGCAGTACATACTGTATTGCCCACAAGTAGACACATTTTTGAGGTCTTAATGAAATATCTGACAATTCTTAAGTCAATTTACTGCATTTAATGCCTGTCACCCTTATATGTGCTGTCTGAACTTGATTTATAAAAAGCAATGACAATTTCTTGTGAAAGTCAGTTGAAGATGGAAGTTTTATGCCACCTGCAAAATAGTTTAACTATCAAAATAGCCCCCCAAAAAGTATCTTTTTATGTCTTAACAAAAAAAAGTGCTAACTTAAAAATGAATCTGAATACATTATTAAATCCATGCCATTAAGCCCCACATTGCAAAAAACAACAACAAAGCTGTGTCCTTGCAATGATTATCAACAAGCCTGTTGTGTTTTTTTTTTTTTTGCAACTCAACAGCAACTTGTATTACTCCTGGTAGATTTCTCTGGTCTTAGGAGCAAGTGAGTTCAAGGACATGAATCAGTTACGCTCTGGGATTTGTGACCACATGCTAATTTGGCCAGAAATAGTGAATATGACCCTTAAGTATTTTTTTTAAAAATTAGGATTATTTCCATGTTGTTATTTTCAGCTAAATGAGATTTCGTAAATTGGATCACAATAACAGACGCCAGAAGACATACTTATTTACTCTATTACTTCTTGTGTTAAGGGGTACTTCTTCCATTTCAGCATATAAAGTGGAAGAAGAAGAAAGGAGAAAAAAGAACGAACAGCAAATGTGTTCATGTGTGTTTAGAACACACACACCTGGGAAGAATCCATTGTACTATTTTTCCAAGGTTCTACATGTTTTGTAGAAGCACGGGTCAACATAGTCAGTCCTTGAGGGCCGGTGTCGTTTTAGACGTTTCCCTGCTTCAGCACGCCCTCATTGACATGGTGGTGTCATTAACAGACTTTTTCCAGACCTTGATGATGATCCTTAATTAGAATCAGGTGTGTTGAAGCAGGTAATCATCTAAAACAGGCATCTCAAACTCGGGTCGCAGTCCTGCAGGTTTTAGATGTTTCCCTGGTTCAGCACACCACGATACAAATAACTGTGTCGATAACAGAGTTGTGCAGCCTTTGATGACAAGATGATGAGGATCTTTAATTTGAATCAGGTGTGTTGCTTCAAAGATACACTCAAAACCTGCAGGATTGGGGCCCTCAAGGACTGGAGTTCGAGACCCCTGATCCAAAGCCTGCAGGGCCTCCATGGCCGCCTATGCACACCCCTGTGTATGAAGTCAATTGAGACAAGAACTTCAGAACGAATGGTATAATCCTGAAGAAAATTTGCAATTTTTCGTGACATGTTTGTAAGACAAAGTCTTACAAACATGTCACGTAACAAGTTAAACAAGTTAAACATGTTAAACATGTTACTGTAACAAGTAAGTGAAGCTGTCAGAGAAATCAAATGAGGATAAAAATAATTGTGCTGTATCAGAGATCCTTCAACTCCACAATGTTTCAACAGAAAAGGTTTTGTTTGTTTCTTTGTTATTGACGTCTTTAATTATAATTAGTTACTTGCCTTCACTTATTGGATCATGACAGTTTCTTTTCTTTTTTTTTCAGGATGAAAAGCTCATTTGGGCTGGCAGTTTTCTGCTTCATATTTTATGGACAATGATCCACATCAATGACTGCAGAAGTGCCAGAAGCAATAAGCTTATAACCTCAGTGTGCAATCAACCAACACATTTGCCGTGTGCCATCACCATGTTTCAACTTTAGCATATGTGCCAGGACTGCAGTGTTACCAGAACTGGGAAGAACAAATAGAAATGCAGAATGTTCACATGGTGACAAGTGTGGATTCGGTCACAATCCTCTCTCTTACACTTTTTGTCACAATAAAGACCAGCATTAGAGTTAGATTTAGAAGTGGGATGTGGACACTGCAGTGCTATCCAGGCCCCACATGTGTCCAATTGTGATTGAACCCATCAGATTTTGTGCATGAGCTGCTTTAGGCAACTGTGAAGTCTCACATGAATGACTGCTTGCATTGAATTGTGTTTACATCAAGCTGTTTTGTCTCATTTCATTTGATTTGCAACATTCAGCAGCAATAAAATCCCTTTAGTCCAATGTTCATATAACGAAAGTAAGACCACCTAAATAAAGGTCCTAATGCCCTACAGTGATGCATGCAAAACATTTAACAATGGAGGAGTCACTGATTTACTGTTGGTAAGATTATGTTTCATATTTCCATGATTAAAGAATTCCTGCTGTGCTTGTCCCAGAGCTGAGCAACAGTCATTTTCCAATTCAATATTCGCATCTTTACAAATGAAGTTTTGCTGTCATGGTCTAGTTTTAATGTCATGTCTTTTCACATCTTATATCTCAGATGTCCAATTTGCTGCAGTACCACTCACAATAATATGACAGGTGTTATGATGGGGAAACTCGGACTAATCTGAATTTAAATGCATGTTGTTCCTGGAATGTAGCTGCTTCTTTCAGCTTATTTCAAAGACTACTTATGTTGTTAAACCAAGCAAAAATGGCACAGTTTGTCCTCCTGCAGCAAGATCTGTCACCACCCTGACTCCTCCACTAATCGAAACAGCGCTGTTGAGCAAACTGTGTAGCTGACATACCAGTAACATTACTGAATCAATATTTATCATCAGTAAAGTATTTGAATGGCCATTTTTAGTTATTTAGACCTTTTCAAGTACTTTGAGTATGTTCACACTTGGCATATACCATGTCTCTCTCTCTTGTATTTGTGTGTAACAACAGACTAGGCATTTTCCCTCCATATCGTGAAAGAGGTTAATATTTTTCAATGTTTTTCCTTGTCTAAGTTGTCAGAGGGTCTATGATTTCCCCTGACAGCCTCAGTGTCAAAATGTGGAGCACTATCCCATCTGTTTCTCAGCTTTTGCAAGTGGGACACTGTTCATGGAGTCCACTGCAGCTCTCGTTTTTGGTAAAACAGCTCATTTTATCCCGTCTGAATAGATCTGTCATACCTGCATTTAAGTTGGTCATTTCCCTTTTTGTATCTCATGGTATCTTTTTTTTCTCAGTTGATGACAATGTGTTTGCATGGTACAGACATGCAGATAAACAGAACCCAGAGACCCAAAATACAGAGAGATGCTGAGGCCAGCTGCAATGCTATAGTTTCATGTGTAAAACTGAATACCCAAAGCAGAAATGTGCTTTTCTTCCCCCCATATTCATAAAGCCATGTACATGTGCTGTTTTCTGTCATCAATTTAAATTATTACTGGGATATTTTAGCATGTGCGCAGGCCTAATTTCCAGTATAAGAAAAAAAAAAGCATAGGAACTCTGAAGTAGAACTCTGCAGTAAAAGCATGAAGCCAAATAGCACATTTGCTAAAAGCCTCGGGAATATTCAGGAAGCTTGTTCTGCTTTATGAAAAGATAGCTTGTACAGCTTTAAAACAAGATAATAAAGGAGACACATCTGTAGAGAAGCAGTATAGTATGGTGATTTTCTTTTCTTTTTTCTTTTTTTTTTTTTTTACAAATTGAGCATGGAAAGCCATTCCTGCTCATAAGCCAACTTCATCTGACACAAGAAAATCAAAATGATCTCTGAACCCTTTTTTTAATTATTAAAATTGTCTGAGTTGGGGGTTTTCCAGTGACATAGTTCATTGTAACTGCAATTACTTTAAATATGCATTAATTCATTCATTCATTCACTCATTCATTTCTTTTCTACACACAAACAAAGTACACAAACAACCATGCACAGTCAGTCAGAGAAAACTCACATAATTTTTTTTAAAAGACTAAGGTTTTTAATAAGGAATAAACAAAATGAGATTTTAAAAAATCACCATCATACATTTTTTTAAGGAAAATTTCAAAATATCGAAGTTCTTCCAAGAATGATGTTTTCCTTATGGTAACGTAAGGTCGGAGCCTAAAAGCTTTTTGAAAGATTGACTTTTATGTATTCAGTGAATGTTTCCAAAGTGTTGTGAGGATTTTCCTCAAGCGTCTGATGGCATTAACCTACTTTGAACTATACAACTCCGTGGCGCTGGTCGGAGAACCCTGACGTCAGGGTTGTCTTATCGCATACAGGGCAACTTATGCAGACTTTTGTGACATTAAATGACATAAGTTGTTCACTTGAATTTTTTGTAAACCACCTTTCTTTTCTTTTACCTTGCAGCTGTTGTTGCTGGCAAAGCTTGCTAGGGTTTAGCCCCTTGTCTTTTGGACATGGTTCCATTTTGGACAGAAAAGTTCTGTCTGATTTGCACGCTACTTTAGGGGCACGTGTTTAAGAGAAGAGTTAGACTGCTTTGAAATGTAAATGTGCAACAGTTTTCTTATTAGTATGTTGGGAATAAGACATTACTTTTCTCTCTGTGCATTAGTCATGACATTAATTTTAGTACATGTATTTTTTCTATGTAACTGTAACAACTGATATTTACCAAAGAAAAAAAAAATCACTTTTTTTTTTTTTTTTTTTAGACAGGCATTTCTTTCACTGATAGCCTCAGAGACTGGAGAACTACTGGCATTACTATATTTCAAGATAGCAGGGACGAAAATGTACATCACTGATTGCCCCTTTTTTTGAAAAAAAAATTTACCAGAAACAAGAAGAAGAGGACGATGAGGAAAGGACAGCATGAGAGGGAATGGTTGCAGCTGAAGAAATGTGCAAATGAAAATTTATAAATTACTTCACTCTGTCTGCTAAAGGTCTCTCCATTAATGTAGAAGCATTTTATTTCAGAAAAAGGGCTGTAATAATGTATCTGATAAAAAGTGGCACAGGGACACATATATAATTTGGACATCTGGATTTAATTTTGTCTGTAATTTGTGAATGTCCCAAATCTATATTATCCATTTTTGTAAATGGTACAACACTGCATTTGCTTCAGATTGGATGCATCCTTGAATGGGTGCTATCCACCTGTTCCTGCATTAGCATACCAGTAGTCATATAGCAGCCATGTCTGACCATCCCCACCTGAGATTGTCACTTCAACAACAAAGTCTGCACTGAATCAGGGGAGAGAAGTAAGAAGCTGGATTTCTACAGGCTCTTTATATCCTGCTGGGCAGGACCCCTGCTGACCTTATCAAAGAGACTCCACACTGCATCAATAGCCCACTCAGGGTTTTATCTCACGTTATAGATGAAGACTGTGTTGTGTAAAGAGATAAAAAAAGCACTTCCTCAGCACTGACAGAGATTCTATGTGTATACAGTAGGCATTCAAAACTCATTTATCCAAAAGAGTTTTTATTTATGTTTGTTACCAAACAAAAAAGAACAAAGTTTAAAGTTCTAACTTCAGTATCTCTGCAAAGACTTGAAGGCTTCAGATCATCCACGGATTTTTTCAGTTTGTGAGTTTGAATACCTAACTATAGATGAAACCTCTTCAAACCGTATGTCCTCTGTCAGCTTTGAAACCATCTCCTAAAACCTTAAATCTTCTGTGTAATAAATTTAACTACTTTATGAAACAGACACACAAGCGGTGCAAAGTGATAAACAACACAGAGGTTAGACAGATGTTGTCCAGATGCCACTGATGTTAACAGCGTGGAACACTGAGAATTCATGCTGCGCTGAGATCACACTCTGTGTGGGAGGAGGCACGAGTGAGATTCTGATTGTAACCAGAGGCAAGACAGCTTGCATGGATGACTCTCATCATTCTAAATGTCCCTGCTTTTGTGTGAGTGTCTGGTAAACGGTGCAACTGCGAAATGCAAGTTAATTGCCATTACACACGCTTTCACTTAACACTGTTACCACAGTTCAACTTTCCGCCATCACCTAAACTTGCATCGCCTCTTGGCATCATCCTAAATGAGATTCATTCATGTTTGCCTGATAGCGATGGCTCTCTCTATTTTTTAGACTCACAAAATAGACAAGAATGAGAGTGTTTTGGTTTTATCACCAGAATAACCCCATAATGCCTTCATATCCTGCAGGGTTAAGTGGATACTTTCTCTAGACAGAGTGTAAACTCCCAGCTTGCCCATGTATCACTCTGAATATCTGTGAGAAAAAGCAGACTCCTGACTTCTGCACAGTCATATCACAACAGACCACAGAAGAAGATATATTTATTTATTTGTGACATTGTCTGAAAGAGGAATCCATACATGACCTGTTGGCCATTTCTTTTTGAAGCTGTAGAAAAACAGATGATAGTTAAGGTAAATGTATATGATATAGTTGATGCAATATAAACTGTTTAGACTGAACCGATCCACTGTGCTTTTTGATCAGTCGTTCAAGATAAATTAATTTCCCACCAAACTGGCTTGAAAGTCAACAGTTAATTCATAATATTCACAAGTTCCTAAAATATTTTTTTCTTTTTCATTTGTAAAACTGAAATGGCAATGACTTTCTATTCATGTTAGAATACAAATTTCCTGAATATCAGCCATGAATGCAAATTATTTTTTTTTTAAATAATGTAAAATAAATTGGATATTTCATGCCAAATTCTTGAAATTCAGGCCTTCAGTGCATTCCAAGAAAGTCTAGGTATATTTTTTACAATTAATTACAAGTATTACTCATGCCTTATCAGTTGGTTAGGTATTGAAAATACCAATTAATAAATAAACCAAAAAATGTTGTTTTTTTCCCCCTCTTTCCTCAAATATGTTTAGTTTTCAACAGGAAAAAAAATCCATTGGCTTTTTCATTTTAAATGTTCCAGGTATTGTCCAGGTGGGATATGTCAGGTCTGCAGGTACGTCAGTCCGTTAGTCACAGTAATACCTTCATATATTTGTTTGAGAAACCATTCATCATCTATTAGTCTAAGTAAAGTGGATCAGACCTTCCTCTTCAATATCCACCTCCTCCACCTCTTTTGGAGAATATTGAGCCAAGTCAGCTGAGAGCACTAATCCCTCCAGAGTATCCAGGGTCACTGAGGCCTCCATTTGCTTGCTTATGTTCAAAACACCAGGCCAGGGTGGCATCCGGGAGGCATCCTATCCAGGCACCCAAATCCCCTCAGGTGGCTACTCTTGATGTGGAGGATCAGTGACTTTATTCCAGACTCCTCCTGAATGGATCTCCTGGTCTCCTAATCTTTTATTCTACAGAGGAAATTTATTTCAGCAAAGACATTCCTACTGTACTACCCACCGTTCATGATCATGAGTGAGTGTTTGAACATTGACTGGTGAATAGAGAGCCTTGCCTTTTGGCTCGGCTCTCTCTGCACCAGAATAGATCAGTATTGCAAACTCTGCACCAATCCACCTCTCAAACCTCTGTTCCATTTTTCCATCCTTTGTGAACAAGACCCCAAGATACTTAAACTCCTCGACTTGTGGCAACATCTTATCTCAAACTCAAGGGACCTTCTGACCTTTTCTAACTGAGAATCATGGTCTCAATTTTGGAGGTGCTGATTCTAATCCCTGCTTTTTCATATTTGGTTGCAAGCCCATTCCAGGTGGAAGCCATAGAACCATGTCCTCTGCATTGTCCTGAGGTCTCACCTTAGTTGCAACAAGAAATTCTCCCCATAAAGAGCATCCAACTTACTACCAGCAATGCAGACTCTCATTTCGATTTGTGTAGGGGCTGAGTGGTCTGGAGCAATGAACCCACTACCCCATACTCCAGGAGCATGCCCAGAATACCGAAAGGGACACTGTCAAATATCTCCTCCAAGTTGACAAAACAGATGTAAACTGGTTGATCAAACTTTTATGTTCCCTCCAGGACCCTAGAAAGTGTATGAAACTGGTTCACAGTTTTCCATGACCTGACAAAACCTACATCACTCCCCCTGAATCTGAGGTTTGACTGTCAACTAGGCTCTGTTTTCCAGCACACAGACCTTACTAAAGAGCTTGAGGAGTGTGATTCATGCATAACTGAAGCACAGCCTTTGTTCTCCTTCTTAAAAAGGAAATTCACCACCCCATTTTGCCAGTCCAGAGGTCCTGCCTCTGATATTCATGGAATTTTGCAGATCTGCATGAACATAGTGATGTAACAGGTAGAGCTTTGAGGAACTTACGGGAAGTCCTCAGTTGTTTGAGAAACAATGAAAAGTACTTCCGTGATTTTTCCCACACATTTGTTGACAAAATGGAGATTCTCTGTCCATTTTTACTCCAGAAAGATTAAGCTTTTTGCAGATACTCCTTTTACAATAAATCATGAATACAACTTTTTAACATATGGGGTTGTACTCAGGCCCTGCGATGGACTGGGGACCTGTCCAGGGTGTACCCCTGCCTCTCACCTGAGTTGGGCTGAGATTGGCTCCAGCACACCCCCGTGACCCAGTGGATGGATTCAGCGAGTATAGAAAATGGATGGATGGACGGAGGGTTGTAATCAGTTGGTGGTAATATTTGCATGAACATTTTGTTATTTGATAATTAAAAAAAGAAACGTTTACAGTACATTTACACAGTAAATTTACATTAAAGACTATGTCACCTTGACTTTTACACTACAGATTTATGCTGGAGGGTTTACCCAATGCGTTTCTACTTTTTTTCTCCTATGCGGCACAGATATGGCCAGTGGGCATGTAAGGAATAAAATAGCGCATGGATTATGATATATTCAGACTGATTTCAAACCTCTTTCATATTTAGAAATAAATTAGAAACAAAGTGGATTTCTGGATTTGTGCAGACAGACACAGGCATCCTTGAAAGTTTCACAGTGATGAGAGATGTAAATAACGGTGAAGAGACTTTCATTTTTGTTTTAAAATATACTTAATTTTTTTTCCCCTGACCTCTGAGAATGCTTCAGAAAGCTCCAGTTTGGATGATTTGTGCTGTTGCATATTTCACAAATTTAAAAATAATAGGGTGGACTCTGGGATTCTGACCAGCTGACAACATACCTGTATAAATGTGCCCTCTTCTATGAGATGCTTTGTGTATAAGGCTTAAGTGACCATTTTGTTCCCACTTTTGGTAAACCTGCATCTGAGAATTAGGTGAAATGGGACCAATGACATCAGTTTCAGTGACGCATTATCATGCCTTGCTTTACATACATGTACCTGAAAAAA
>JAOWBL010046954.1:0-25096 GCA_028564865.1 Zenarchopterus dispar | reverse complement strand
CCATCCATCCATCCATCCATCCATCCATCCATCCATCCATCCATCCATCCATCCATCCATCCATCCATCCATCCCCTATTCTCCAGTTCTGAAGCACACAGTTTGAGAAGTTTTCACCAGTGGATTCATGTCAGAATGGAAACTGGCCTGTGGATATGCAGCATCCAAAATCATCATGAAATATTTTAACTACAATAACTCTTGCAACCTTATAATTTATATATGATGTACAAACCACCTTCATTCCCCAAATTTGCCTTTTAAAACAAAACAAAACAAAAAACAAGGAAAGAACTTTACCTTTTAATAATTGTGATGTTACAGGGCGATCATTACAGAGGTCGGTCCACACCCACTCACTTAACCACCTCCAGTTTCCATAATGGAATTCATTTTGCATAATGGATTTCACTGACAAACTGCTACAGATCTAATTGTTTAGTAATGAACTTTTGAAGATGCACACAGAAAGGAAAAAATGTTAAGAACTCTTTAATGTAAAGAAGCACTAAACTAAACACAATAGATTCCCATCTCCAAACACTGTGATCGCAAGAATTACTACAAAGCTGAATTATCACCTTTCATTAATAGTAACTTAAATCATGCGTTAGCTTTATCAAAGATTAACTTTAGGTAGAACTGACATGCTGGTTTACCATTGATTTGGCTGATTTATTTTTTTAAGTGATATGTGAATCTGGGTATCTTAGTTAATATGTGATATTAAAGTCAATTAAGCACAAAAAGTGCTTATGAGATAAAATAATTCAATATAGTATTAGAGCAAGTGTAAGACATAATAATTTTGCTGTTTATGTTAATGCATAAATGATGGAGTAATACTAAAAAAAAAAAACATTTAAGCAAGAGTCAAGCGGGTGAAAAATAATGGATTTTTTTTTTTTTAAATCCTAAAGCGCAATGATGCTGTCGACTCAGACTTGAGAGTGAATGTGCCCAGATCATTAATTTAGTCCTTCTATCCAACAGTCTTAAATCTGATTTTCTGGTGTGCAGCTTCTTCAGCCTATGCAGTGCAGTGGGTCAGCATTTTCCTTCAAAGAATGAATCCAGTTCTCGTCATTATTCTCCTGCAATTTAAGACAGCCTTAATTCTGCACACAGTCAGATCTAGGAAAGATGTATTTTCTAGTTATAAGATACACAGCTAGATGATTTGGCTGGCTTGTCTGAAGCTAAATACATCATAATAGGCTTATTAGGGACAGAGTGGGCTTTGCTTAAATTGAAAACTTATTCCTCAGCAGTATGGAGCCCTGATGTCAGACCCTCTAAAAATCCTGGGTAGAAAATTATTTTAAAATGGTTTTTCTCCACAATTTAGTACAGCATAGTTCTAATTCTTTTAATTTTTCTTAATAAGCTTTAGTCTAATGCATATTTGCGTTACACTGACTTTTTGAAAGCAAAAAGAAAAAAAACAGTCCATTAATAAATTATATAAATATATTTTAAAGTGTGCGAGTTATCGGAAGCGCTGTAGAAGTTATTTTACTATTGTAGGATGTCTTTAATTTCTTTGTATTTGTGAGGAAAGTCAGCAGCAGATTTGTTAGAACCTCAACCAGGCCAGCCCTCCCCGTTCGTATGGGAATAAGTGAAGCTTAGGAATTCTTTCTATGGGCAAGGCAGGAATTCAATCAGTCAGAATGGGAGGGCGAGGAAACGGGGCATCCGACACAGTTATGCTTCAGCTCTTTTCAATTTGAGCTCAGTCTGCCTCAGCCCCTAGCCTGCAGTGTATCGTTAATGAAAGTCGCATTAAGCACCCCTGTCTTCCTTAGTCATCCTCCTCAACCAAGAGGAGGTTGCATAGCTGAATGTGAAGCTAATATTTTAAACTGTATTCAGTATGTGTCCGAGAGTTCAACTGTTACCTGTTTGCTGGGTGTTTACATCTTCTGTTGAGACACGATGCCCACAAGCTGCTGTGGAAATCCTAAGAAACATAGGAAATACATAGAATACAGAAGTTGTCATCCCTTTTCATAAGTGCAATCTGACTTTTTTTGCTTGATTGTTTAAATCATTCATTTAAATGTAATTTTAAAGATAACAATGAACTGCTGCCCTTTTTCTTGTCCTTTCCCTGACCCAAATCATTCACTACCATCTTCTTTAATGATTCATGATTTTTATTCTCCTCTCTTTATGGTTAAAGCACTCTCTTTTGTGTAATTGAGGTTGTGTATTTTTACATTTATGCTGTGAAAGTATAGGTATAATCCTTTTAAGTGCCTAATACACACTTATCTTGCTTGGTCTCCCAGACTTGTGGCCTTCAGGAGGAATGCCAACTCTGACAAATGGCCAAATTTGTTAAACGGTATTTGGTTGTTTATATTGCTTTCATTGTGCATATTGATTAAAACTCTTGAATTGTTTAGATAACTTGGACATAAAGATGTTCTGATATCATATTTTCATTTCCAGTATTGATTCTGATACCTGGACTATGAGTATTGGCCGATATGGAGTATCAAAACATTTAGATTTTGTGTCAGAGGTCCGAATGTCCATTTTGGAGCTGAGTGCCTGCACTTCATATCTGATGCAATTTAAGAAAAGCAGTTTCAGAGATGTTTTTCCGATCCTGCCAACTCCACCGTGACTCCAAATGTTTGATTAAATGGTAACATTTGACATTTTAACAGGAGTTATTGCTGTGGCTTTCCGGCATTCTTTGTGAGGTTTCTATTAGTTCTGAAAAGTTAAAACCAGAGTTTCCTGTTTTGGTTCATCGCATTTGACTTTATAAACACCTTTTGCTTTTTCACCTGATGGCTCCTTAAATTCTTAAGGATTCTGATGTTACATGTAGAAACATCCATGCCTTCGCTGGAAAATGCAGCCTTGAATATTGAGCATTCCAGTGTAAAATAAAACCATCTTACCAATGTAATGCTAAAGCTAGAAAACTAGCTCAATTTAACAACTCACGTCCCACTGCTTCTTCATCTGTCAACTTGAAACAAAAAGCTGTGTAAGGAAGGATGCTTTTTGTCCTGGTTTTCAGATCAATGAATCAGGATTTGAAATCGGGTCATGGTGGTAGTAGCCTAAGCAGAGAGGTTCAGACGTTCTTCTCCCTGGCTACATTCACAAGCTCCCCTGGGGGGATACCAAAGTGTTCTCGGGCCAGTTGAGAGAAATAATCCCTGCAGCATGTCTTAAATCGGACACGCCCAGAACACCTGTATGGAAGTGTCGAGCAGCCATCCTAAACAGATGGCTGAAACACCTCAACTAGGTGGTGGCAATGTGGAGAAACAGCCACTGTATTCTGACCAAACTTCCCACTCTGTAAGAGAGAGTCCAGCCATGACCGTAGGTGAAGGTCTGAATGTAAATTGAGAGCCTTTCCTTTTGGCTGAGCTCTCTCTTCATTACCACAGACTGGTAAAGAATCCTCATTACTGTCGACACGATCGTATAAGAAAGATCTACCACCAGATCTTTCACTCCATTCTTGCTTCACTGGTGAGCAAGACTCTGAGGTACATGAACTCCTTCACTTGTGGCAGCACCTTGTCCCAAACTCCGAGAGGAAATTCCAGCCTTTTGTGACTGAGAACCATAGTCTTGGATGGCACATAGACATAAATATTCGCAGATCCCAATATCTTATTTTGGTGAGTATTTTTGATGCTGGTATCGGAAACAGAGCAACTTTATTTGGACACACAAATTCAAATTCAAAAACAGGAATGACTTATTACATTTTTGAATGGAGTTTCTGTATGTCTCGGAATTTACTGTTATCAATCTTTACTGTTGATGGAAAAATGAGCAAAGTATGAGACTAGATCAAGGCCCTGACATACCAAACATGTGACACATTTTTGCTTAGGATTCTCTTAGAGAAGGTGTGTTTCAACATCCTTATCCAAATGCATCCTGAAGGTATCTGCATCACGAATCTACACTTCAGCGTTTTGATGTCTCACTAAATCATGTCAGTTTTTCCTTTCTCTGCCAGGTCACTGATAGCAAAAGTACTGTTTTTTTCCTTTTTTCTTTGTTCACAGCATCTTCTTACTTACAATTGTTGTATATATATTGTCACCGCTCTTAGCATGTGATTCCATTCCCACACTCAGGTTGTCAAAGGAAATCATTCTGAAATATGTGCCCAAGAGGCTGCATGCACTAAAAGAAATCTAAAGATGGATTGTGGTCCAATTTAAATAATAACTCAAGATGGAAAAAGCGCAGTGGCCTAAATGATCAGATACAGGAATGTCAATTGTATGTCTGTGTTATGTGTATGACGAATAATTAAATTGAATGTGCAAGTAGACCACTGCAGTGTTTAACAGCTTGAGAGGCAGTAAAAAACAAGGTGTGGAATATGTGGAAATTGTGATCCTCCATCTGCAGTTGCCTGCATGGCCTCCCTCAGTCCCAGAGGACATATGCTGCAGTATTAGGATTTGTGTTGTGCAATGCAGTGAAATGGATCTGGCCACTGAAAAACTTTGCCATACATAAACTAAAACCTCAAATGATAGTTTGATTAGATCCTAAAAACTGAAAGAAGACTTGTGGAGTGAATTCGGAAGCTATTGCTGTTTCTGTCTGACTGGAGTGCAGAGATTGATTGCGCAGGCTAGCATAAATCATGAAGTTTCCTGAGCTGACTCAGTGGTCCTGGGTGTACCCTCTACTGGTTTTTGATTTATTGTTAGTTTGGCTATTTGCTGAATGTTGGCGAACACTTCAGTTTGCACCAAATCATTTGTCCAAGATCTCGACAAAGTGATCATTCATTTTCCACACTCCTCACATAATTTTCATTTAAAGTAATCTTCTAGCTGTTTCAGACTATAGAATAAAAAATTGACATAGACATTAAACTAAAACACACATTTCCAAATATGGTTCAGGTAGTTTGATTGACAATAGATAGCACTCCTTATAATCAAATGAGGAATGAATGTTTGAATTTTCTCATCTAGCAATGTTGAGCATATTCATGCATTTAAACTAAGAAAAAAAAGGTGACATTGTCTTAAAAGGTATCAGTAAATCTAATGTTTTGGACTATTTTGATGTGATGTGCTGAACATGCACCATTTTGCTGTTTCAGAGTAGCATTTTCTCATGTGATTCTGGCAGCATGCAGGACGACCCTTTACATCAAGTACCATAGCTGAGCAGAAAATATTCACTTTGCGCTCCATAAGCTGCAGGCAGGCACATGAGTGCTTACACTTAATTAACTTAATTAATTACTAAATGCACACAAGTTCAAGTGGCACAGCTACTTCCACACATTAGTGCTTTTTGGGCTTTTAACTGCATCTTTTTATTACTGTTTAGTGCCTGTGTTAAAAAGGGGCTAGGGACCTTGATAGTTTGAGAAACTGTTTTAACCTGAAGATCCAAGCTTTAGTCATCTGCCAGCCTATTTGTTCAACCTGAAGTATCTTTATTTATATTAATAAATCCTTAACAACACTTTTGTCGCTGTGGGAATTAGCAGGAGGGAAAAAAGTAAAGAAAAATTATGAGCAGTCTCAAAGAACAAGCAAAAAATATTTTAAAAAAGGAACAGTTTTAGTGATACATCTGTATCACAGTTCAGGCCTTGTAAAACGGTGACAGTGTAGCCACCTACCTTTCTCAGGGGTCCAAGAGCCACAGTTCTGACACGTCCCTGCGTCAACGGACTAGAAAGAAGCTGGAATGTGGTCATGACTCTACATGTGTACCGGTCATGCTCCACTGGGGTGGAGATTGGCAGGATCACTCTGTTTTCCACTACAGTCCCCTTTTGCCCTGTATTTTGTATGTTGAATGAGTGAGATGGAGAGATAAAGGAGCCAGAGATGGAGTACAAGATGTGAGACATTGCAGGGTTGTTCTGCATTCTAAAGTGGTTCATTGCCATGCCCTGAAATTGCAGATATTTGAATCGACAAATGAAATGCCTCTCAAAGCTGTACAAACACTTGACTGAAGTGGTTTGCTTATTTCACATAATTCTGATTTATCGTCAGCTTGTTCAATTTGTAAAGATTGTATTATAAAAATGTGCCCCTTTTCTATCTTCTTAAAACATTTCAGGCAATGTCTTTCAAATGTTTCTTTGCCTGGACCTTACCAATTTTTACTCGAGTCTGCAAATACAGTTTTAGGAGATGATAACGATATACAACGAGTCCCTTTTGCTAAGGACGTGCCAGAAACAGTTACTATGAAAGCATAATCTAAATTTTAGCAGAAGAAAAGATTTAATCACTTTCATTGAGTCGATAATTGTCTGTTCTTCTTTAGTGGAAATCCAAACAAAGCCCAGATTTTAATAATGATATGTGTTCATAACTGCCTCAGCCCAGCAGTACCAGCTCAGCATTTTACCAAGTCATATTAGAAAGAGCAGCCTCATATGGGAAACTATATGCTCATAAAAATAAATAAATAAATAAATAAAAAAACTTTGCAGTTTTCATCAGAGCAGAGCAGGAGAGAGGAGTTTATTGAATTTAAGGCAAAAAAAAAGAAAAAAGAAAAATGATAACATCATATGGAGACTGTGGAGAGAAAATAGACTTTTATCAAGAAGTGTTGTTATTGGAGGATTGCAGCGTTTGCTGGCTTGGTTACAACTTAGTTTGTTTTCTTGGGGTCTTGTCTTAATTGTTCATTTCCCAACACCACGGGAGCCTGCTAAAGGCAAAAAAACAAAAAACAAAAAAAAAAACAGATTTCAAACACAGAGAAAAAATGAGCTGCATTCAGAAGTTTTTGACTGAAGGTTTGACTTTATACATGTTTGCATGATGTATCTCTGCAGGCTGCTAAAATAGCCTGTGACAGATTCCCTTCATATTAGTCTCATCTGGGACCACCTGGAGGCAAAACAGAACCAAGAACACTGTCCATAATGGGACATGGAAAAAGGAAAAAAAAAACAGTACAAGGCCACCTTCACTGTTCTTCTTACATATTTATTTCTTATACAATATTGTGGCCAAGCCGCAAGTTATGTAGTCAGAGACGGAGAGGATTTCATCTTAACATCTGACACAGATGAGAGTCTGATGCAGAAGACTCTGCATGACCTTAAATTCATGCCCGCCTCATCTCATCTTTCCTCTCTCTCCTTTACATACCCTATTCCCAGGAGCTGCTGTGTCAGTGACAGCATCACAGCTAAACTTAAGGGCTGCTTCGTATTAGTATGCAGCCCAGGGTAGATTTCCCTCAGTTTGTACAGCTTGCAGGCTGTAATAGAGAACCATAGCAAGTGTTGGGTGATATAATTTAAAATCTATATTAAAATAGCACATGAGATGAAGAGTACTGTGAGCAATTTGTGCTCAAAGTAGCCCTAGGCTCCATCGTGCCTAATTGTGCTGTCCATTCCTGCGCAATTAGTCCGTCAATCCCCCACTTTGGTCCTGGAAGAAATATTTATTCAAACGTTTAATTCAAGTATTCTGCTTGCATTTATTTTCTGTAGAAGTGTTTCTAAAATTGTAGACATCGCTTGGGACTTTTTAAACATTTATACGAAGCATTTTTCTTACACTTTTTTTTTTTTAAGCTTTTAATATTTCTCCTGGTAAAAAAAAAAGTAAATGCTCTGGACTGTTGACTGATGGCTTGGTTACTGTGATTGACAACTGCTAAAAATTGCAAAAGATGACTATTTATAAGTTTTAGATTCCTAGAGCCTCACAATAAGTTGACTACACTATTTAGCACAGGCAAGTCAAACTCGTCAAACTCTGGTATGAGGTTTTTTTCTTGTTTTACATCAATTCTTCAACATGATGTTGGTTTACTAATCATATGTGGCTATTTTTGAATTGTGTAGGTGTTGTTTTAATGGTACATAGTTCCATGCAGCTCTCAGGATTTAGTGTTCTGGACTCGGAGGCTTCAGGCAATCAGAGGCATCCATCATTCCCACAGTTTATAGAGTGGTGGAAGAAAAGAGAGGTGGACAGTCATACAGAGATGAAAAAACAAAGAGAGAGAGAGAAAAAAGAGACATTGATAGACCGAAGTGAACAGACGACATGACGAAGCCAGGGAGGTGGGAGTATAAAAAGCATACATAAGAAGAGGATGAAAATGTCAGTGTGAAAGCATTTGTCCTGAGGTGTGATTCACTCAGATACAGCTTTGCTGGCCCAGTGGGAAAGTAAATAATAGTCGAATATGTGTTGGTAACATGTTGAAAAAACTGTGCATCACATTGCGGACTCCTTAAGTTCAAAACATTCCTTTTGCATCTTTTTTTTTTTTTTGGACTATTTACTTAGTATTTGCAATTAAATGCCAGAAATGCAGCATAACAGTGAGAATAAATCGGTTATCCCTCTATATTGGCATTTAAATGACACTCCATGGGGGCTAGAGCCTCCACTTTCCCCCACCTCCACTGTGAGAACTGTTTAGGAGCAGATCAAGAACCATGACAAAAAGCTTAAGGCATTGACCCATTCCTCCAAACTCCCCAGATTTCAATCCAGAGGCATCGTGGGATATGCAGGAAGAAGCCAGATCCTGAGCTGCCTTGGTGGCACAAGGTGGGCCCTACTCAGTATTAGGCAAATGGTTTTAGTGTTCAGGCTTATTTGATGAATTTTTGCAGTTTCTATGGGCCAAAGTGTTTAATCGGCTCCACAGCCATTTAAAATTATAGTTATTTGTTGGCTAGTCTAGAATCAGCTCACAGATCAAAACATAAAGAATACAGAGATCCTAAACAAAATGGTAGAATCTAATATGAAAAATAAATTCATATCCACAAAAAATATTCATCCAGTCTTAAAAAAGGCCATCTATTTAATCCTGCCATCATTTAAGTATTTAAGAGGGAGTAATGATTTTGTCTCAACCATGAACCGACAATTTAAGAACCACTTTAAATTACACTAACTAGTAAGATATGAAAAGACATCCTAATAACCTCAATGAGCAATAAACATCTGTCGCATGATATTGCAATTGAAGCAAAAGTCGAGTGACATCAGAAACACTGCACTATAGTCAATTATTGGGCTAACATTAATATAATCAAAGGCCCAAAAACTACGTCATACCCATTCTCATAAAATCAACTAAATGTCAGACAATCTACCAATGGTTGGTTATAATTAAAGTCCACAGTTATTAGAGGCAGTGGAGCTGGTGCAACTTGCAGAGATCTTAAGCTTGTAAAGAGATTGTGAGGACGTATTGCTAAAGATGGTTAATGTTGCAAATTACAACAATGCCAATAAAAAAAGGTTCCTTTTCTTTTTTTATACACAAAAAACACGTCAAAATATTACATTCAGTGGACTTATTTAGTAGCAGGATTGCTGAGAGTAAATTTATCAGAACTACATGAAGGTTGATGTTCCAAAAGGGCTTTATAGCCAAATACACATAATGCTGGACCAAATAAACATTTCTGACAATAAGACATTCCAGATGCTGATAATCTTAAACCATAACCTCAGCTAAACTAGGGGCAGCCCATCTGGTCTGCAATGTCCCAACAACTTCTCAAAGGTTAGCCACATTGTTTGTCCAATTCAAATATTTGTAACTCGCCTGGAGAAAAAAGTGACATGAGATAATGCTTCCTCATAGACAAACAATGTTTGTCTAACATAATTTGTCTATTCTCTCTCAAACTTACAGTGTAATTTTTAATTTCAGTTACACTTATGCACAAAAACAACAAGGATTTGGTAAGAATCATGGTCTTGTGGTTAAGGCAAAGAGCAAATGTGGTCATAATTAAAAGTAAAACATTTATGTCAAATGTTTTGCTCATCAATCCACTCACCATGTTATCTCTGCCATAGTTTACAATATTATGAAATACAGTAAGAATAATTCTTTTAAAAAAAGCTCATTAGTAAAATGATTCTTATTTGTTTGTCAATTGCATTGATAAATCTTCAGCAACATCTGATCCATCCTTCCACCAGTCCTGCTGTATTAGGCTTTCATTTCTCCCTGAAGTACCCCTGTGTAAATGTTTGTCTCTCCTTTCAACTGGAGAGATGAATAGTATTTCTTGTTGGTCTAAGTATAATGGAAACCCAGGGGATGTAGTTGGGAAAGGAGGATTGTGTACTCTGGTTATTTGCTTTTCTCTTATAGAAATGATCAAAATCAGGAAACTTAAATCAAGGCTTGCTATAAGGCGTGTTAGCCTGATCATCTACATTCCACTTTCTTTCCTTGTGCTTCCCATAGGATGCTCAGACACAGATTTAGGGATGTACAAACTCTTCACAGCAGCAGTTGGATCAAAGTTAATCGGAGTATAAGCATACATCAGGCCAAGGAAAATATTTGCAGAGACAGAAAACAGACAGAATATTGTGGGGTTTACTCAGAGCTCCGTGTGTTGACGGGTCATGTTATTGTTCATCAAAGATTCTCAGAGGTCAGCGATGCATTCAGTGAATAAATGTGCTTCTGTCCTCCTTTGTTACATCCTATGTGTTGCCACTTTACATTCCTTTAACATGCCAGGAGTTTGTATTTGGTATCAAATGCATTTCTTAAAGAAGCAAACAGTGTCTGGTTTAAGCCTTGGTCACAAAAGGTTTCTGCTAACAGCGGGGTCATGTGAATTTCCCAGTTTGTATGAAATCTGGAGTTCATAGACATTTGTTGGGGGGGGCATAGTTTCCTGCAGCCTTTGTAGGAACTGGCTGCCGTTCAACTCGCAAGAGCAACCTGACGCATGCTTGGGAAAATGAAGTGATTCTCTGCTGCACATTTCCCATACATTTCATTGAGCTAAAATAATGTTGAATACTAACTTAAAGAAGAGTCCAGAAAAAAAAGCTGAAGCAGAATTATTTTTAATATATTGATGAATGGCTGGGTAATTCAAAATTGAGTCTTTTCCTTTCGGCTGCTCCCTTCAGGGGTCGCCACAGTAAGTCATCTATCTCCATCTAACCCTATCCTCTGCATCCTCCTCTCTCACACCAGCTTGCCCTCATGTCCTCCTTCAGTACATCCATATATCTCCTCTTTGGTTCTCCTCTAGGCCTCCTGCCTGTCAGTTCCCACCTTAACATCCTTTTCCCAATAAATTCACTATCCCTCTAAACATGTCAAAACCACCTCAGTCTGGCCTCTCTAACTTTATCTCCAAATCATCTAACATGTGCTGTCCCTCTGATCTACTCATTCCTGATCCTATCCATCCTTGTTACTCCTAAACCTCTAGCTCTGCCTCCTGTCTCTTCGTCAGTGCCACTGTCTCCAAACCGTACAACTTTGCTGGTCTCACCACTGTCTTGTACACATTTCCTTTCATTCTTGCTGACACTCTTTTATCACACATCACCCCTGACAATTTTCTTCACCCGTTCCAGTCTGCCTGTACACATTTCTTCATCTCTTTTCCACACTCTCCGTTGCTCTGGACTGTTGGCCCTAAGTTAAAATCCCCTACTTTCTTTATCTCCTCTCCCTGTAACCTCACTGTTCTACAGGTACATTTCCAGAATTCAACAAAGTTGTCCTACCCATATGGCACCACTAATTCTGGTGGGCACCAGTGTTGTATGCCCAAGAGCCTGAAAGCTGGTTAGCGAGTTTGCCCTGTTCAGTGGACTGGTGTGCTAGAAGGTGTAGAGACCACTAAGGAAGTCTTCTACTTTCTGGAGCATTATATTGGACCATATGGCATCAGAAAGTCAGTTCATGGCGGCGTGCAATGCAATGAATGCTGATGATGTAGGCACTATCCGGTCAATTAGAGGCAGAGAAGGAATAACAAGATGGCTATCACTTGATTCTGGTCTGCTGGTGTGTTCTTGTGTGCGTGTGTCTGTGTCTGTGTGTTTTTCTAAGGGCCACAATCATGCAATTTAACCATTGGTACAAATGTTTACCTGCCAGTGTTGAAGGTAACCTTTGTGATTTACTTGCCAAACAGAAATCAGAATCAGAATCAGAATACTTTTATTATCCCGAAGGAAATTGTTTTTTTACAGTTGCTCCATATCAGACACAGTAAGTACTGGAAGAAAAAAGGAAAAAGCATACAAGTTAAAATAAAATAATTTAAATAAAATAAAATAGCATAAAAAAAAGCACAATGCCATTATTTACACAAGAATGTTACCCGCCATTGACACTTGGGCGGGTGTTAGTTTCAGACCCTGATCCGGATTGTGCTGCACTTGGAGAAAAATGGCCATCTGTCATCCCAGATAGAAGATCAACCTCTGACCCAGTACCCCTACTCTGTCAAGGTTGACAATTTAGATCACAGAAGTGCTTCCCTAAAACATAAATAAATAGGCAGAGTAAAAAATAAATAAATAAAAAAATTTAAAAATACAGGAAGGTGAGAGAGAATGAGAGGTATTTGGCCCTTCTTGTGTATAGGGTTGGAGCTTTAGGGATAAATTCCACTTCCTTTTCTTCTTCCCTTTTTCAAACTGAGAATACCCTGTAACCACCTTAACATCCCACAGGCCAATATCCATGCATGACCTGCCACTGTGTTGCCTTGGTTACACTAGATCTTAGTCCTTGGGTTCGGGAGAGGAAATGAGAGTTAGGTGAGCAGGTTTGCTTCGTGACCCACAGAGCCTGCTGCGTTTTGCCGGCAGTGACAGTCAAAGCCAGCATGGTTGGCAGCAGGAAGCTGACTTGTAAGAAGGTATGAGGCCTGACTAAGGAGATCAACTGATACAGAAGAGGCCATTTCACGCAACACAGATTCCAGGAAGTTATTCATCAGACATGCTAAAAGAAAGCTGTATCTCTTTCACAGCCAGCCAAACATAGCAAGCAGATGTGGAAGCAATAACCCCAAACATCTGCAATGACTTTTATTGTTCCAGAGCCTCTCATCATAAAATCATTAATTTTACCATTTATTTCAAAAAATTCTTTGGCACTTAGGGTTGTTTGTTGACATATTTTTAGCGACCTCAGTTTTCTTCAATTTATGTTTGTTTTGGAGTTTCAATTTCATGCTGGTGGTCATTTCTTATTCCCTGTTGGCTTTGTGTAAAATGGAAATACAGAGACCATGCAGAGAAGATGGGCCTTTTTAGCAGAACTCCAGTCAAAGAAAACAAGCCCAGAGCCAAGATAAAGTACGGTTAGGCCAACAGGAAATCAGGACATTTTGATTTGGATCTGTGTTGTGGGAAATCACCATTTCTGCCTCATCGTATAGCTGTGGGGCACAATGCCTCCTAGATAATCAGATAATAACAGTACAGTGTTACTTAATGCCCAGAGAGAGGAGGAAAGGCACTGATACAAGATGATTTGTCATAATGTAGTTTTACACACTGGGATGAAACTTGGAGCTTAAGATAAAATTAGATAACTTGTCAGGAAATGATATCAAAGGAATAACAAAAGTAATTCAAAGTCAAAAGAACGCCTGGGGGTGTTTGAGTCATATTTTAGGAAAGCCAATATCCCAAGTATTTCTGTGAAACTTTCTGCACATCTATGCCATGTGATGTCTCAGCAAGAGGCTAAAGTTGCCTTACTCAACATCTTTCGGGAGTTGTTTTTGTTCATTGTGTCATAGATTTTATGGTGCAGATATTTCCTGCAAAGCTAGGAATTGCTCAGACTGACCATATTATCCCTTAGAGGGGAAATTTTCATCACAGTTATGAGGTTGCACAGTGTTCACATAGAAATGGCTCCCAAGGAATGACTGAATGAGGGAGCAGTGTCCTTGTTCAGTGCTGTTCAGGAATCATAAAATAGGCTAGTGTAAACATCTGTCTCTCTGGCCTTGTAAGTGCTATTACCAAAACCCAATCAGATTTTTTTTATTCTATCCTAAAACAGTTTGAAAAGTGAAGTTCTGTTGTCAAGTTATTTTATATTTAAAAACAAATAATGTTTGAATGAAGACAGAAACAATTCCAATCTGTATATGACTGACGTGACCAAAGATTTCATATTCGAGCATTGCATGTTATATAAAGAGAAGCCGGATACAGAGGAGTTCTGCAATTTACCGAGGTCCATCCCTTGACACCCTTAACCATGCATGTGTCACCAGAAGGAGAGGAGTGAGGGGAGGAAATCACTTAAGCAGAGACAAATGGACTCAGGAGGGTTGCCACGCTCTGGTTCTTCTCAGCGTATTAATGGAGCCACAACTTCCACTCACTTTTTTCATTGCTGAGGGTGACGGATTATTCCATCTTGACTTGCATTTTCAGTAATAAATGGTGCTGATAACGTTCCAGCTTGTTCAAGTGGGAGTGTTTTTTTTTTTCTTTGAGCCAAATGTTTTCATGTGAAAGGTGCATATTTTTATATCAAAATCCTACATACCTCTATTAGTTATTCATCACTTAGATATAAGTTTAACATGCTGAAAGTGGTGTGAACTTGAAAATAGAAATAAATTGGTGGTCAATCTGCAGGTCACAGAGCTCACTCTGATTGGGGTTTCAGTGGAGATCTTAGTGAGAGATTAACTGTTATTTTATACCTGAAGCTTATATGCTTGATTAAACTGTAAACAACAAACAACTCATATGATGTCTTATTTTATATTTAAATGAGGGCTGTTGGGTAGTCTTGACTGTAAATTATGCTAAATTGAATCCTTCATATTCTTTGAAAAATATGAATTTGATTATTGTAATATGAGGATCAGTTAAAAAAATGTGGTGTTAGTGAATCTATGACAGCATATATTTGCACATTGCATTGTTAATTGTTACAGCTGTTAGCTTTGTGTTTGAATTGTTTTCCCTTTCCGGTAAACATGTCACATCTGTGTTAAATGTTATGTGCACACAGTGGCAACTTGTTGAAAGCCATTCAGTTAGTACATGCATCTTGTGTCAGATGTTTAATGTATTGATATTTGGGGATTCCAATGTCCACAGAAGTATTTTAAAATGGGGGAAGAACAAAAACAAACATGTGCCTTTACATATACGCACACACATTGATGATAGATGGTTGATTTAGATCCTAGAATCGTGAAAGTGCTGCAACTGTGAATATTTTCAGGAATTTTGCAGTTCAGGATCTTTAGCTATCTCATTTTCAATCCAGAGGTTGAGGAATGTCAGAAGGAGGGATTAGACAAAAAAAAAACAGAAAAAAAGACCTCATTGTTACAAAAGTATATGTATACACATGCAGACACGCCATCCAGCACATTCACACATCTGTTTGCTTCGTATGTAAAACATTCCTTCTCAAAGCTAGAATAGCAAGTGTAACCAGACCCTTTTATGTGATAGAGAAATATGGGCCGACTGGAGCTCCCTGACAAGCTGCTGAAAGTCTGTGACATGAATCCCAGTCTGGGGACCAATAGTGCATTCTGAAAAGGAACGTTCAGACCTGCGGATCTCAGCCTCATTTTTAAAACACAGCCCTTGCCACATGATATAAGGGGTGACTATCACCCTTGCAACCTTAAAACATTTTCACCAATGATTCTTATTCCACATAGCTTGGGCGTATGAAAGATATTTAAAATTTAGTGCTCCCTTGGGATAGAGTCTTCAACAAAACATCTCTGCATAGATGCATTAGTTTGAAATGCCTCCTCTCTGGCTGAATGATCCCCATTTATAAGGCCACTGGAGGTTGTTGCATGACTTGGGGCAGCACTTAAACTCTATGAACTGGTGAGTATTCGCGTTAAAGTAGCGTCTGTGGCCATGTGGCTTAATGTACCATACTTGAGGCTAACCTCCCCCTCTGGCTTTTACAGTGGCAGGATAATAGGGTGTGAATATCTCTATTGCTCTCAATAACTTGGATCAGTGAGACCCAGTTTTAGGTTATGGTGTGTTGTTTCTGCACATATGTACTTCTCAAATTTAGATGCCATCACTGAAGCAGGAAAAACATATTACCTAGATGCATTTTTGGTGTGTTTGAGTTTTCATTTTTGATTTGGCGATTCAAGATGAGCGCTTCATGTCAGCTGATTTTGTTGATATTTCATTTAATGTCAAGTACTTACTTTTTATTCTATTTTTGTCATTATGGAGTCAGTGAATGTACTCATCCTGGCTTGTGGGAAGTTGACTTCTCCTGTTTTATTTTAAGATGAACCATAAACCTGTCATTGTACATATTCAGCTGAACAGAGCCTTATGTTTTCTACCTTTGGTTCCTAAGCGATGAAGAATATGAGTCTGACTCACAGCTGTATTTTCTGAGCACAGCTGTGAGCCTGTGTTGCTGCTGTCGCTCTCCTCTAATAACTCCTGTGTGGGATGACCTCTGACCTCAGTGAAAGTCCAACGGGGGCTAATGGGGATAGTTATTACTCACTAGTGATGTACAGCTGTGCTTCATTCAAAGTGGTCTGTGTTTTTTTTTTTTTTTGCACTGCCCCCAATTCGCACATGTAATTTTAAATCATAACAAATAAGATTACATCATATGTCAAACCAGAGGTTAGAATCAGAATCAGAGGGATCTGAACAGCAAAAATAATCTGATAAGCTTCATTAATAGCTATATTATTGTTATTTTGTAATCAAGCATGATAATTAAATACAGGTGCTTTTTTATAATTTAAATGGCTCACTGCCAAATAAAAGTTCAAATGCAGAAAAACAAAAAAGTTTGTGAAGTGGTTTGTTGTTGATTGTATGACAAATTGTTCAGTATGTTTGTGTGATAAATGTAAAAAGGTTAATAGATAATCAAAGCTCACTCACTTCCATCAAACGTGTGTCAATAATAATAATAATAATAATAATAATAATTGAGCAAGTATATTGTTTATTTGAGGTTAACAGTAATAGTTATGGTTGTGCAAAAATATATCTTAAATTGCATGTCACTATTTGAATTTTTTTTCCTTTAAAGACTCACAAATCAGTAAGCATGAACAAACAGGTTTTTTTTTTTTTTTTTAAGTTATAAGTTCACTTAATTCCACAGTCACTGTTCACTTGTTATTAGAGCTTATAAAATCTTGGGTAAATTTATCATTAAAAAAAAAGTAGCAATTTTCAAATTGTGCTTGCGTTTTCTCAGCCAACAGAGTTTTGCACATGTTTTGTTTCTGCTACTTTTTTCTCATCTTTCATTTGCAGACCCTTGGATGTATAACATCGCGTGCATCTGAGTGTGGAACTCGACAACTGCAGCATCTGTTTCGAAGTTTGAGCAAAACATTAGGAAACATGTTTTTAGGCTTGGAGCATATTTTGATTAGTCTTTGGTTTTACATGATTTATTTAAACTGATGCTGAAGAACAAGCAGCTCATAAAATCTTCATCATCTTCAGTCTTAAAAAATACTGTGGACTGATTTAATCCATTTAGAAATAAAATAAAAGTGGTGTAATGCAAGGTTGCAAACAGTAAAGCATTTGCCCTGGGTCCTTTGTAAAATGCCACAAAACTGACATGTATGCCCCGTGTATCCTGTTTTTTTTTCTGTGCTTCAGTGGCCATGACAGCCAGGGTAACCCATCTGCAAGCAATACAAGTCACACTGTCAGCAGCTTTGGCCCTGTGTTTCCTGGACCCTTTTGATACCCAATACATACTGGGAAGCCTGTTGCCAGCTGCAATCCAAGCATCTTATCAAACCAATCAGACAATTTCCAGCAGGAACACATCTCAAGCGTGACAGAACAGGGGTTTCACAACATCTGGTGCTCTGAGAGATAAAGGGAGGTAGAAAGTGAGTTAGCATGAAAATAAGTGTGAGACCAATCTTGTAAGTCTGGCGTAGGACGTTCAGATAAACACAACTGCTTTTTGTTTCTGTCCATGTCGGTGAGCGGGCAGGTAGTTGTCGATGCTTGCCCGCTGCAAAATCAGGCACGTTTGCATTTACTTGTTCTTGGTGCAGAAATTGATGACAGCTTTCCTCCTTTTCCCCTCTTTTTATGTTCTTCCCTCTTTCCAGCCCAGTGCAGCGGTGAGGGGTTACCACAGCAGTAAGCCGGCGGCCATGAGTCCAAGCCTTGGCTGCCACTGGACCACTGGTGGCAGCAGTGGTCAAGGGACATGGAGCAGCTCATCCTTCACTCGTGCAAATCTGCAGCATCATGCATCTCATTACCAACAACACCCACATCACCACCCTCTGTCCACGCACACAAGCTACACTTATTGCACCACCCACACAGCTGTGAGTAATATTTTTAGTTTGTTGTTTGAATACTTCTCTGCTCTTTCTCTCTTTTTGTTGTTCATTAGTGGCTCGTACCATCACGGGAGCAATTGCACACACTTGAACACTCTTATTCTCCCTCTTCCTTATTACTCAATCTTTTTCTTTAATTTTTACCTCTTTCCTCTCCAATCCTTCCTTCACCCAACTTTATCGCCACCCTTACCTATCCATTTCCCTCTTTCCTCTCTGAAACATAATTTATTTTCCGTTAGCCCATCTTTTGCATTGGCAGAGAGACTAATTGAGGCAGTGACACCTCTGGATGACTTCTCTTGTCATTCTCCTTGGAATAACTCGCTGTTCTGCAACCTGACTTAGGTTTATTTATGCTTTTGGATTTTAAATGCAATGTTTGTGATATCCTTGGAACCAGAAGTGAATAATTTTATTATCTTCATGTTTCCGTCACAGTCAGCGAGCTGGAAACGGAGACTTCACGGAGAGTATGTTTTCTAGGGTTCTGATCCTCCATCCTACTTATTTCTGAGCTTGTGTTATCTTACAAACATCATGAAGAAATTTCTTTAGATATGATATGAAAATTCACTTGGACTCAACAATGAACTGATCGTATTCCCAAGATCTTATTACCACATGTCAGTCTCATTCTTGTGAATGCAATTCTTGAGGAACACCTGGAGGGAATTTTATTACATTTGGTGCAAAAGCTGAAATGATGACTTTTTTTTAAATCCAAAAGGTCAAAGGTTAGTTTCACTATGATATAATGAAATCAATGAGAATTTCCTTTTTGGGGAGGTTTTTTTTCACCTCCAAGACTCAGAAACTGAAGCAGATGTTCAATTTGTTAAGTATTTCAGAATTGCTAACACAAATCTTACATTCCTGCCTTTAAACTGTAGCCATGTGGATGTTTATTTCGTCGAATTTACAGATTCACATATGTGTTTTGGAATTGGCTTTTTTTTTTTTTGTCATAGCATTCGTACTGGGTGTATTGACCACTCTAATAATTGTTGTAGACTTTTCTTCCATTTTTAACTTCTTATGAAGCCATTAAACTTTGATGTTGTAGGTAGGAAGCAGGGCGAGAGCAACAAAGCTTAAGACCCTTAAAAGCTGTGCAGAGTCACAAGTATGCGATTCAGGCTTTGATGTTATTGGCTCCTATTTTACTTTAAATGGGGTGATGTGATGTGCTAACCATCTGAATTCGGGGTTCATTGCTTCACTTTTGCCTCTGGGACAAAAGGGATTATTCTTTACTGTTCACTAGGTGTCCTGCAAAAAGTATCCTCCCTCCCACTCCCCTCTTCCATATAGTAATACATTTGCATTTCCTGCAGAGTATGCACAGTATGTTTCAAGTTTAATGTTAAGAGTGTCATGTGTAGTACATGTTATGTTGTATAAGGATAAGAAATTCTTCAGTTCACAAACAAACCAAAGCAGACTCTATCTTGTTTTACAGACTCTCCACTTCAAATATCCTCTTCTTTCATTGCCTTTTTTTTTTAAATGCCCCTCTAAATGCTTTAGGAATTTCAGGCATATTGAATGCAAATCATGCCTAACAGAAAGAGAAGGAAAACAGAACAGATAGCTCGACATGTCTGTCCTCTCTCGGTTGAGAGAAGTGAGTAAATACACGGCGAAAAGAAAAACAAGTAGGAATCCAGCGGAGATCAAGAAGCTTTGCCTCCAGTGAGTTTGTAATTACAATGGAAGCGGATGCTTTTCCACTTTTAATATGGTGGGATGAAGATCGCTCAGGGGCAGGATGGAATGACACAACGGCAGTGGAGAAATCAGGAGATGTGAAGAAACAGAGTCAAAGAGAGGGATTATATTATTTCCTGTGACCATGCAGTATTAACTCTAACAAAATCCTTATGTAATATGTGAATATTCCATGAAAAATTCGTTTTTATTGAAACATAATTGCTGCGTGGATTATGCTCACTGACAATCTGTGAAGTAGCCTGTCCCATCTCACAACAAATTGTCTAATAACTACATTGATCCACACTGCAAGACATGCTAGTTTCACAATAAAAGTCCCAATAAAAATTGAGAGATTGCTCTGTTTTTCTTTGCTGTCATTTTCTGTTGTTCTTTATTCACAAGTTTTCTGTCAATTATTTATTTAATTTTTTTTTTGTGGCTTGAGTAAGCCATGCAGTCTGTATCAGGAGTGCTGGGATGTAGTGAAATGTTTCAAAAAGTAAGAGACAAAAAAACCCAAAACAAAACAACAAAAAACAAACAGTAGCTGAGTTGATTGTTTTTTCAAATCACAACACTGAAAACACAAACTTAATATATAGTACAGCGAAATGGGTAAAAAAAATTCAGATTTGTTTGAAAAAAAGAGAGAGAAAGAAATAGCTAAGTGTAAGACAATTCAAAAAGAGGTACAGGATATAATTTTCATAATGTATACTAATGAACAAGGTTGACTTTTTAGCGGATATTCAGCAAGTTATGTGTGAAAATTATTTGTAAGCATCTTCTCTAATGTTGTAATTATAATTATCATTTGCACAGAAGCAGTATTGTTTTTTTTTCTGTATAATATCATAGAGCTGATGGCAAGGAAGCATTTAGATTTTTAAATGTTGAGACTTTCTGAGAAGGGGTGGGATTTAATAAGTCTATACTTCGTCCCACTCCTTTTTATGTTCTTTGTTCCTCACTTTCCTTTTCTTTTTAAAATTTATTTCTCTTTTGATATGTATGTTTTTATTACATGCTCAGAGTATACTAAACTAAACATTATTTCCCTTCTTTTTTTCCAACTGACCATTTTCCAGTTATTCAACAGGTCAATTGTTTGAATAATCTTATAACAAAAAATACCATTTTCATTTCACAAAAGACACATCTGGGGTGAGATCTGCTTACATTTTGAACACTTACACGCTAAATAAGATCTCTTCTCTTTAATTAAAAAACATCAATAGGATACTCAAAAAAGTGTTATAAAATACAACAAAAATGCAATAAGGAGGCTAGATTTCTGCTTTGCTTTCCTTTAGGCCTTCTTAATAATCAGTCGGATGACTTTTTTCTTAATACCAACCCAATAGTTTTTATTTGGGTGTTTTAACCAGCACTCTAATAGAAAGCACATGTAAGATGAGTAATGGTTTATTTATCACTTATAAATTGATTTATGCTACATTGTATGTGCGCCACAGCTGGTTATATGAAACTCCCAAGATTGTAACTATGTGCTGGCTTAGTTGGATCGTCATCATCGGGAAACCAAAGTGCTCTTGCATATTAAATGAACTTAACTGTTTTGCTTTTTTCTTTATTCTGAAAATTTATACCACAACTCACATGATGTATGGCGGGTCAGAGAGCAATCCATGTGGACCTGGATTACCATGTTACTATGAGAGTTACCTTACTGAATTTTTGCGTAACAGCAATAATAATTTTGATAATTATAATGAGGATAACAAATAGAAAAATCAGACTATCATTAGGGATTAGGACAGTAATGCGAATTCGAAATTCATGCCAATAAAGCTGACTTGTAGAGAGCAGTTGGCAACAAAAATTAGAGGAGATAAAAGTAGTAGTTACTGTATACACTGTAGAGAAAGAGGAGGAACAAGTAAAGAACATACTATGACAAAGAAAAATGGAAAGGATGTACATATTCTTTTCACCTTTCATCAAGCTGTGACTTTTTAATCTCTGCTCCTAACCAAACAGCGTAAGAGGTTAGGTAACAGCCATGGTGGGTGGCTACTTTCGTGTAATAAAAACTGACAAGCTGCTGATTGCACTTGGTGTTATTGGATTCCCTACTTAAGCCACATGTGCTGCAAAGACCCCCACAGCCTTGACTAAGTACCACATCATAGATTTTCTGGTCTATTGAGAGCTGATCACTAGCACACATGGTGAAGAAAAGGAAATATTCAGTTTAACTGCTTTTCCCTAATTGGTGTGACGGAGTTCATTAATTGGTAACATCAGTAGTGATGGACATTCTGTATATTGTCTCGGGGTATCACTACAGAGCATTTGCCTATTTCGTATCTACTCTAGTTTTTATGTGTATGTTAATAGTTAATAATAATAACTTTTTAGCAAGAAAACACTTTTAATTTAATCTGTTTTTAATGAAGCTTGTAAAAGAGGATATGAACTTCCCTCAATTTTATGAAAAATATGCATTATGTTAATCTCACATTTTGTGCTTACTCATTTATGCAAATTTATAATTAAGAGTTGTTTAATATTTCTCTATTTAAAGAATACAACTGAGTAGTGAATTCTGATCAGTCAAATTATCTTTTATTTATTGTATCTTCATTTCTAATATTTTTGTAGAATAAATTACTAGTGCAAACTTATGTTTTAACAGGTCGTCATCTTTTGGAGAATCTTGCAGGTACTGCTCTGCTTTCCATCAGTTAATTTCTTTAGTCTGAAATTTCCAAAGGTATGTCTTCCTTGCCCTCGTCCATATTCATCACCTGCTAAACGTCACATTCTTCCCTTGACAGGGACTGCTGAGGGGTTTACCAGATATTTCTTTGTGGGAGAAATAACTTCCCTTAGGAGCACAGAGAAATTTAATTTGATAACGATTACAGCAGTGGTTTGCATTCATGAATTGTGGATCAAGTACAGAAGTGAAGAAAGCAGCACTTTCTGCCAAATTCAACATCTTGAGTGGAGACGCACATGAAACCCATCTTTGCGGTTATTGGATTTGCATGGTTACACAAAAAAGTGAGACATGCTGAAAAAAAGAGCTTGCATTCTTGTATGCTTACATAATCAGATTGTCTTCTGTTTGACCCCGAAGCTGTTGCATTTCTGATGGCGTGCTCTTTCTTTGCAACAGGTGAAATCCCAATATCCTGAATATATCCATGTTTACTGTGTTAACCATCAGTTCCGTGCCAGTATCATTTCTGGTTGGGTTAGGCTTTCACTGTTTTGCATGTTTGTGGCGGTCGGGAAATCATGCTCTTGCATTTGTTGTGGCTTTAAAGCTGTAATGGGCTGTTTAACTATGTACAACAGGGAGGAATGTAATTACTAGCATGGTCTACTTCAGCTAATTGCATCCATGTTGTCTCCTTATTGCCAAGCTAATCTGGGTTCATGCAGATTGCAGGGGTTCCAGAAAATCAAAAAGCCAAAGTCTGGTGTTGTGGTTCAAAATATGCGGTAATAGTTGGGATGAAAGCTGAGCTCAAGGGCCAGCCTGCATTGCGTCTACGTTCTGCTGCAGAGTTCATCTCTCCTCATAACATCTAGACACACACCTACACACTGGCTGCAGAGACAAAAGTAGCTTTCTTCTTTTATAGGATAACAATATTCCACTCCAGAGGAATCCTTGAAGCATCAGTTTCCATATGCTGTCCTCTACAGTACCTCTGTTTTTGTTCGGCACAGATAACATTTTTATCTTTATGAAAACATTTCTGTGTTATCACCTTTTATATCTTTGGACACAGACAGATATAAAGCCTTCAGTCTAATCTAGACTTGTCCCCTTCGTCGGCTTCGTGTTACCACATTAAACCCACTGAGAACACAATCATTCAGTCAATACAAACTTGATAATAGGAATTCCTGGTACAGTATAGTAAATGTTTAGATCTATAAGGTCAGAGGATTTACACTCCTGTGTAATCAGATGATCAGAGAGAAAAACAGAAATAAAAAAGTACATGGAAAAAGAGATGGTGATGTGTGTTCTCTACCATGCCCTGCATTATTCAATATCATGCTGACCTGTGTCCATTTAAACGCACTATGAAACTAGGATTTGACTAAATTACTTTCCAGGATCAGTAACAGTCTGAAAAATGTTGATTTGGGATTAAGGCTGCAACTAACGACTTTTCTGATAGTTGATTAGTCATCAACTATTGAAACGATTAGTCGACTAATTGAATCTCATAATCATTAATTCTCACCTTTTAAATTTTGCATGAGGTGTTTTAAAATGATGTGCTAGTTAATAAAGAAAAAAATAGATGGAGACTTCATTCAAAAATGCATTTTTATTGAACTTCTGATGCTTTCAGTCACTGTGTTGCATATAGCTTACCTGGGATTGTACTCTATCCCAGGTAAACTCTATAATATTCGTGTAATTCTCAGCAGAGATAGGAAGGGAGGAAGATGCCTTGCTCTGTTGAATTTTTTTCCCGACAACTGTCAATGATGAAAGTTGTTGGCTAGTATTTTTATTATCATTGTTTGTTGACAACATCAGTTAATTGTTGCATACATAATTGGGAGGATAGATGGAGGATAGATGGAAAATGAGGCCAAAGCAAAAAAAAAAAAAAAGCTTTAGTTGTTGTTGTGGCCTCCATTTTGTTGCAGACAGTAGGAGCACATAATTAAAAACAAAAAAACAAAGACTGTTTTTAAGAAAAAAAATAAAACGTTGCTTTTATGCATTTAAGGTGTTTTGTTGTACCCGTACCCTCTTCTTTATACATCCATTGGTAGTGCACACAGAATGTTGTTTCCCATCACCTTGTTTAAAAATATGTTGGCCTCCCTGGAAATGTCATATTTACAAAAGCTTATCTTGACTTAAAGTGTACATTTCTACATTATTGCTGCCAGTACAGTTCCTGACATTTAGACTTGTTGTTAATAACAATCTGGATGGTCCTTTTTGTCTTTGGTTTACAGAAAACAGCTTCTATTACTTCTAAAAATGACCCAGAATAGTGATTCATTTGACCAAATACATGAAAGCATTGTAGAATTGGGTGTCCAGAAAAGTCAGTGATACTTGTTGTTGACAAGGTTAATATAAGGTTTTAGGGAGCATTTGTGAGTGAGATGAAACAATTCATTGTTGTTGTTTTTTTTGTTTTTTTTGTTTTTTTTAAAATGTTTCTCATGGATCACCAGTGTCCAACTATTCATATTGATCAAGCATCACGTTACAGTGGTTTTACTTTGATA
>JAOWBL010046933.1:0-19409 GCA_028564865.1 Zenarchopterus dispar | reverse complement strand
CTCGTGACCCAGATCCTGAGCGTTGTGTGTTCAGAGCTGCAGTCAAGTGTTTACACACACACACACACACACACACAAACACACACACACACACACACAGAGTCCGTTTTAGTGGCCAAATATGCAAAAGCTCCTGGATGCTGAGTGACATAAAAAGTCCACAAGACCACAAAGCACCATCACTGTCTCCCAGCAGCTCCCCCCGAATAAACTGTCATTCTGATGGAGACCCCTCCTCATCTCCACCCACACTGCAGCCCCCCATCTCTGTCCTGCATATCACCCCCACACACCAATCCACAGTCGCTGGAGTTGCCACTCACAGGCTTGACACCTGTGACTGCTCTGTCACACATCATACAACCCCAAAATATGTATTCCATCCCTGGCAGAGGAGTGGAGGGAGGGGTCGTGCACAGCAGCAGTGAGAGCTGGAAGCTTGTTAAGCTTCGCTGCCTGAAATTTCCACCAATTTTCTGTCTCTGCTGTCGGCTGCCTTCCTAAATGACAAGTGTCACAGCTCACATCTTCACATGTGAAGATAACTGCTGTGTTTTCCAGGTCTGGACTGAGGTTAGAGGACCAACACTGCTATAAAAAACCCCACTCAAAAAGCAGCATGAAAGAGGGAAACAAAAAAATGCTCCAGCTCCACACAACCATTTGTGACAGTAGCGTATCCAGTTCACCAGCCCGGTTAGGATTGTTTGCATCAGTTCTATGTGTGATGGCTACCATAGCAACCACGTGAGTTACAGAACATCAACAGGGACACAGACTGGATCTGATTATTTGAAATAACATAAAGATAAGTCAGTACCATCAGATGGTGATTAGATATGTCAAAAAACTGGAGCTGGGGTTCAGCCTGAACATAGAGTCCTGAGAGTCTGGTGTGAAACCACAGATCTTTTTTTTAGTTTTCATAAGAAGACTGCATTGCTCCCTTATGAGTTTAGCCTACACTCTGTCCTTTTAGCTTTCAGGTCCATTTCAGGTCCACAGCACGTGTTTTGGGAAGTTAACGCTTCCTGAACAGCAGGGTATAGGGTACAGTGTGCACCAGGAGACAGAAAGGAGTCCTGATAAAAATGATGTGAAGCAGCCTTCTCATCCTGCCAGCGCTGCACTGGAGGACATCTTGTATCTGGGGTGAGAACAGCATGACTCCTTCACTGGTTCTAAAAAGCTAGATTTTTGGGGGTCAGTGTGCATGAAACATCTCGAGGCAACTAGGAGTGGACTGAAGAGAGGCAGCATAGGAGCAAAAGGATTGTATCTGTGCTTAACGAGGAGAAAAAGTGGGACAGAAGAGCTTTTGAGCAAGGCAGCGAATCTATCACCTCTGAAGAGTTGTGTGCCGGCTGCCTCGTGCTCTGCTGGCTAGTGTAAGCACTGCCACTTGTGTGAGTGCTTTATTGTCCATTGATAGTAATACTCCCACTTATGCTTGTTTTAAATGCAGAGATCAAATTTCTTTCCCTTTAAATCTGCTATTATTCAAAAATATTTCAAAACTTAAAAAGGTTGATGACATCTGAACTCAAGTCAGCCATATGACAAAGCCATAAAAATTACAGGGAAGAACCTGCAGATAGGTTTTTTTCTTTAATCTTTAGGAGCTTTTGAGCAGGAGCTGTCATTCTTGCTTTTAGCACCGCATGTGTGTGAATTTGTACATCAAATGGCCACTCAAACAAGATAAGTCTTTGATGATGAGGGTGCCATGGAGCAGCATCTCTGCCAAGGGCCTGTCGCCACAAGTAGAAGTTCAGGACAGAGAGAGGTAGCAGTGAGACATCCCTACTAACATCAAGTAAGTGCCATACACATAGAGGGCTATGCATCATGTTCTGGGCTGGAACAGGATGAAACAAATTGACATTTGGCGTTTCAGGGTGCATCTTCTATGCCATCACTGATGTTTTAAACAGTGCTCATTGAAGTGCTTTTTTCAAACAAAGTCTACATTTTTATTTCAGTTTTTTCATTTTTAGTAATACTGCTCAGATGTTTCTAGGAGGTAACCACAACTCTACCAAGCTGAACGAGGATTTATGAAATTTTAATACACTGTAGAACACCATTTTGATGCTATTTCAGGGTTATAGTGGTAACCAGAGTATCACACATCTCAGTGGTTTATACATTACATAATAATCATACTTAAAGAAAAAAATTACGGAGGATAGTGTAGATAAATAAATGTTTTTCTTTTTCAAATCTATTTATTCATTTATAGTTCATCAATTTTTGCAAAAATTAACATTTGTCTACAACTAACAAACTGACCTTTAAGACAAAGTAACTTGAAGTAACGTGATGGTTCCCGGACTCTTGTTGTCATTTTTCATTTTATTTTGAAAATCTTGTGATTTACCTTATTTGTGTCAAGTTATTTCCAGTCTTTGTTTTATTTTCTACCATGTCACATGTTTATAACTGTGAGTCAATAATCACCTGATACATACATATACAACCAAAAATCTCCACTTTCATACATCTCAGTTCTTGCCTGTTCTTGCCTAACATAATTAAAACTTGTTTGAGAAGCTTGGTTTTAGCTTATTTGTGAATGAATGAATGAATGAATGAATGAATGAATGAATGTTCCATATATTTATTGATCGGGTTAGCGTGAATGGTAGCAAAACACGGCTTTTGTGTCTCATGACAGAGATTGGGGTTTAGATTTTCCACACTTGCTTCATGATTGGTGGTTTCCACAAACCGTAGACACAAAGAAAAGCACATCGGACCACATACATTAAAAATGAAACACTAAATTCATTTTAAAAACATGATCACTGCCATTAATGACTTTCTGAAAGAGCTGCCTAATTTAACAGGAGCAAATTCTTTAAAATCCCTCAACATTTTATGTAACAAGCTACCTCTGGTAGATTAGCCTAAAACTGCGCATGAGGTAACTGATCAATGACTCTAAATTAAGATTTATGCTGCCTGAGTACTGAAAGATGGGGTTTGTAATTATGGGATAGTAGATTATCAAAATGAGTAAACTGTAAACAGCAGAAACTGTCTTTTGGACTTTCTCATCAGCAAAATGGAAATAGGACTTTAATCAATGTACATTATTAAAAGAACCACAAAAGAACCTTTTGTCATTTTTTTTGAGCTCAGCAGTTCCCCCTGTAGGCGTGGAGGTTAGGTCACCTCTATGACTGTAAGATTTGAAGTCACACAGCCACAACCAGGACAGGAGTCCAAAGTTATTTTGGCTGGTTTTTAGGGATGCACCAATAGACTTTTTTTTTTGACTGATTCCGATTTCTGTTTTTTTAGTGAGTGTGATCTGCCAATACAGATTTTGTCAGTTCTCCTTAAGAACTGAAATGATCTACTGTTTTAAATACTCTAAACTACAGGTGCCATATTCCAGTCCTTGTGGGTGCTTTACTGCACGTTTTAAGTTTCCTTTCATCAGCACACGTGATTCAGATGAAGAGATCATCATTGGTTCATCAAGGTGTGCACATGTCTGTCAATGACACAGTTGTTTGTTTCTGAGTGTGTTGAAGCAGGAAACATCTAAAACATGCAGGATGCCGACCCTCAAGAACTGGCATTCAACGCACCTGCAGCTAGATATTTTTCTTTCACATCATGGTTTTTATTAGGGTATATTTTATTATTGTTTTTTTTTTTGTCATTTTAAAATTACTGTTAGAAATAATAGTTACATAGTCATTATGTATCATCATTATCTTAGTAATAGTAGGCTACAAACTGTGAATTTAAATCTTGTCTGGGATCAATAACTGTGATCGGAGTATACTGTAGCTTCTCTTCAGTGTCGCTGAACCTTATCTGAAGCACCTGTAGCAGGTTTTAACTGTATACTACTTTTTTTTTTTTACACCACATTAGGTAAACTTATATAGAGTTTATTGCTTTATATAAATTGACCTCTATTGAATTCCATGTTAAAATAGAAAAAAAAAATTAAAAAACTAAAATGGTTCAAATTGTATAGCCTAGTTCAAATTACATATTTGGTCTCCATAACTAGATTTCGCATTCAATAAGTGTCTTGTGCCACGTTAGACAAATTAATAAAAACCATTAGATCTATTTATAATATGGGGTGTAGCCTTCGTCATCTCAGCCAATCACTGGCCATCGTCACTTCATCAGTCATCCTCAGGCTACAAAGCTCAGTGAAGCAATCAGCAGTTTGTACTCACTGATACTAACCAAGTCTCACTGAAACGCTCCAGTCACCTCTGGTTTCACCACCAGGATGGCATTTGAAACAGGATATTCCCTCGTAAACATTCGCCATCAGCTTCTCCGACATGAATCGTCTGTAGGAGCTGGTACCCACAGTTATCACTGATTCGTATGCTCCAAACAGACCAGAATGGAACCAGTAAAAAAATGAGGTTGACCTACCAGTCACTGGTCAGGCCTGTCATGCTGAAGTTTGGCCAAATCCAGTCTCTGGCATCGGTGCATCTCTACTGGGTTTTGCATGGATGGGAAGCCACAAGAGCTACATAATACTTTCTAAAAATGATCACATCATCCTTGAAATGATATTGAAACAAGTATTTTAACATGAAAGCTAGTCTTTTGTGCTGCTTTAATGACAAGCACTACAAACTGCAGTGGCCTTAAACCCTCCTCCCTAATGACGGTTCTCATGGTGACACTCTGAACGCATGACTCTGAGCTAAAGTTCAGGTTTTGGGGTTGTTACAGTTCCAACCAGACAAAAGAGGCTCCTGGGGCCTTGACCTTCGGGAGCCCATGCTGATGTCATGTCAGCTGCATGGCAGTCATTGGCTTAATTGCAAATTTAATGGAATATGCATTGCTAGCAAAGTTCCTGTTGAGCCCTGCAGCGGTTTTATGAGTAAGCACAAAGTTAAAGGTATTGCATGCTTTATATAAAATAATTTCCATAAAAGAGTTTTAATATTGATGACCTTTGAAAAATTATTTTTGTTGACTTAGAAATGTGTTTTTTCAGGTAAAATCAGATCTAGCAAGGCTTTGATGAAAAAGCCCAGAAAGTCTTTTAAAAGCTTTAATTTTAATATATGTTGCTAAGGTGAAAATGTGAATCAGCCATCAGAAGAAATGAGCAATGACAAATATTGACCGTCATGCCTGCCTTTATTGTTTTAGGAGGAGTAAAAGCCAAAGCACCTTTCATTATGTGCACAGCTAGAGCTAATGAGAGTTTTCAGGTTGAGTTAAGTCCCTTTATTTATTTACTTACTGTGCAATACCTTCCATGCTGCAGCAGCATCTTATCCTATTTAAATGCATATAGTGTGGTTGTTTGTGCTCATGAATTTTTTTGGGCAGTTCTGCAAGTTATGCAAATGCACCCTGTGCATGTCAAAGAGGCTGTAATTAGCTCTGCAAATTTTGATGAACACATGTAGGAGAGTAACGCCGTTGCTGGATGGAGGGCAAACCGATCTCACGTTTCCACAGCTGGGAGGGGCTCACTTCAGCCAAATATCTCTGACAAACACTCCCAATTCTTCCCCTTGTGTGCTGATAATTTTCTGTTTGCATATGAACCCCAAGAAGGATTTTTCTGAAGGCAGTCAGCAGAAACATTCTTTGAGTATTTCATTTTTTGACTTCTGCAGTGTTTGTGTTATTTTTATTCAAACTCTCTTTGTTGTTTGTGATTTCCACATTGATGTACCTCAAAGAGAACTTCTGAAAGCCAAATGCCATACATATACACATATTGTATATGTGTGTGTGTTGTGTGAACTATGCTACCACCTGCATTAGCTGAGATCACACTAAAAACACATAAAAGTCAACAAAAATCCAAGTTGATCTTACAGAGGAATCTGCCTCAATCAAAAGAAAAAAGTCCCACTGATGGATTCATAAAGCATCAAGATCTGCATCTAAAGAGCAGCTTTGGTTTTAACATGAAAAATAAGACTTTTTTTTAAAAAGAAAATTATTTGGGAAAATACTAGAGATTGCTGTCTCATCTAATGTCGGTTAAAAAATTATATCATCATCATTATCCAAGACTGAACACTGAGTTTTGTGAGTGTCGATCCAGTGTAATGTTTGCTTCGGCAGTCTGGGGCCAAACCAATGGTTCTACAACTGACCACTGAGGGAAAGCTCCAAAACTGAGTCAATCTCTTTGAAACCCAGTGTTAAAACTAAAATGTTCAACTTTACAGCAGAAGTAAACATATTTCAGCCTTGCTTGAAAAACAAGGCCTTGACCTCCTTAGCTACATACCATGTTGCTATGGCAACTGTACAGGAGGGTGAATTTTTTTGTACCTCATCAGGTAAGATTATATAAAGCCACAAATGTATGTATAATTAGGGCCATGGTCTTTTGATTGACAGCTTGCATGGTCAGTGGGTTGATGGCATCACTTTAGCTGCTTAGCAGTGTCCTGAATTGACTTATGAGCTGTGAATAAAGAAGGTCTCAGGCATGGTCTCTGGTTCAACAGTTTCTACCTCTTACAGCAGGCTCGTCCTCTGGCTGACTTTCACCTTTGATCGTTTCAGAACCCTTCTCAATTGACTAGCCAGACCACTACCCAAGGATGTTGTCAGCAACAACAGTAACAGTAAACACTCGCAAACATTGCACATGACATACACTTGACTCTTGCTGGCAATTGGTTTTATTAAGATACTTAGATAAGATGCAAATGTTTGAATAAACATTCAGAATACTGTGATAACCCCATTCATCCACTCCACAACTCTGATTTTTGCTGTAATTTTTAACCAAAGTTTTGGAATCCATAAAATAGTTTTTGGGTCAGCTGCTTTTTGCATCGCAGTCACAAACAAACCTTTTTTGCCTTTGAGGAAGACTTATTTCCTTCATGTTGGGAGAGACATCGCATCTCATCAAAGACTTTCTCACCAGAAATGAGGAAAGAAAATTCAGACCACAGACGAACATTGTTTACCTGCTTCAAAAACATCCTTTAATAATTGAGCAGGGCAACATCTGTGTCTGGCTGACATTGCATCAACTATTAAAGAGAAGTCACACAATGGCAACGTGTTGAGTCTGTTGCTGTCAAAGCACTCAGCCTTTTGGTCTATTGTTTACTGTCCATTTATGAAACCTTGATCTGACAAGACCCCAACCACATGAGTAGGAGAAGCTGACGGGATGTAAACCAGTGCAAAACATGTCACATGACAACATAGATCAATCTCTACAGGAGAAAACAGGCAGGCTTCAGAAAAACAACAAATATGAGTCATAAGAACAATATCACAGTGCCAATTACAACATTAAAATGTCTTTGCTGAGGAGTACAAACAGTAGTTGACAATTAGTTTCATTTACACTATCCAATTAATAAAGTTAGAAATAAAATACCAAAAAAGTCTAATAATGTCACCTCTTAAACATAAATATGATGCTTCCTAATCATATTGCAATAATAATTACTATTTTAGTTATTAAATAAATAAAAACTGGAAGTTAATTGGTGTTGGGTACAACATAAATGCTAGATGGACCGCGCTTCTATTTTGCTTTTCTAGCCTTGGTGACAACCAAGAGCACATTTAAGCTGTTCACACACATTCACACATGACTGTGTGTGTCTTAAACAGCAGGGTTTAATCGGTGTGTTGCTGAAGTTGTTCTTGAGCTTTTTGAGTGTTTTTTTTTTCCTTTTTTGGAGAGGTTTAGATGCATTGTTCATGGTTCCAAGCAGTTTTTTTTTTCAACACACACTGCGAAGAAGATCAATTTTCTTTGGAATCTTCTTTTCAAACTTTTATTAATCTATTGCAACAACAGACTGATAAAACATCAGGGGGATCATGTTGTTTTTCCAATAGTCTGACCCTCCTCAGGAACTATAGCTGGTTCAAGCCTTTCTAAGAAATAACCTTGGTGTTGGTGCACTACTCCAGGTTATTGTCCAGTAAAATGCCCGGGTTCCAATAGGATGGACGATTTCCACATCTATCCCACCACTGGAGACTGGGGAGGGAGTGGACTTGGGCCTGCTGAAGTCCACCACCATCACTTTCATAAATGCCACATTCAGCTGGAGATGATTCTCTGCACAATCTCAGACCTACCTCATATAGTTCTTCTTGGGGACTGCTGATGTACCCCTAAACACAACATGCTCAATGCATCTCCCATCACAGCAAGCAGCGAGTATCCAGACTGGACACCCAAACTAACTACACTGAATCCATTTGGGAGAGCAGCGACTTCCCTCCGAGGCCCTCCTACATGATAAAACTCCTCTCTGCATGCTGAAAGGTTTGTGCTTGCAACATTATTCTTTTTGACATCACCAAGAGGTTGCAACTATAGGTGGAGCTGGAACGTAACATAGTTCAAGTAGTCAATCACCGACTTCACCTATTTCCTTAGATCTCCTTTTTCTGGACTGACGAGTGCAGTGTCAACATTGATCCAGACACGGTCTCAGTCTGAACTTGCTTGGCAGCCCTGGGGTATCTGTAGCTCAGAAGGTTAAGAAGTCTTCTTTCAGTTGCACAGTTCCTCTGCTGTTCCCAGCCAATCTTGTGTTCTTCACTTGTAAGTTGCTTTGGAGAAAATAATTTGCCAAATTAATGTCATGAAGCGAAATGTAGATGACATGTACTGATCCAGCACACACTTGAAGCAATTCTGATGGACTGCCAGCAAATTAAAAAAGACCCTTGCAGTGGTTGTATATAGACCAAATGACCTGGAGCAAAGAGACCCATAGCTCATAATTCTGCATGATGTGACATGTCCTTCATGATGATCTCTGTAGCCCTGAAACTTCCAGTACTTCATTCTATTATGCAAGCCCAATGATTCAGGTTGGTGAGGTGCATTAAATATTCCTTACAAGACCAAACTATGAACACCATGCTCAGTTGTCATTTCCTGAGGTGCCTGGCAGTTTGTTGGAGTCTATTTAAGGAAGACCAGTTGTCCAGAATTCTCCCTCAACATACTCTTCAGCAGCTTTCCAAGCTGCACTAAGCCTGGCCTGCTGCTACTTGTCATGAGTGTTTTTAATGTCCACTCTTATGCTCCAACTCAGTTAGCTTTGGTCCAACAACTGTTCCTGCTCATCCCATCCTCCTAGTTTTCACTCTCATAGCCCACATGTGCTTAAAGGTCCTTTAGCTGAGCAACAGTCTCCATGAAATATCCCTTCCAGCAGTCTACTGAGTAACTCCATGAGAACTGGTACTTTGTACTACAGTTAGTATTTGATTGCTTACAACTTTGCATGTTCAAAGTTAGTGTGGGATAAATTGGTGTGAAGCATTGTTCAGTTCTCTTTGTGGCTGACATATTTTTTTGTTTATTTGAAGCTATTTAAGTTTGGATGATGTGAGAATTTCTTTCTCTCAGTGGTTTTTAAGTACTTCAAGTGCCAAGTTGGGTTTAATTTTAGTAATTTTAGTGTGAAGGACATTATTCATGTGGGAAAGTAGTGATTATGGTAACTCATATCAAAGTTGCTGTTAGAAGAGATTGTGCATGGGCATCATGCATAGGGCTCTGTTTTGGACTGGATAAAAATAAAGAATCAGATCAAGCCAAACAAAAAATAAAATAAAAATTCCTACACTGTGTTTTAATATCTTATATCTTGAACCTCACAAACAGCAAATTTGTACATTTTACTGAATTTTAAGTAAGGGTAGAAACTAGTAGTTACCTCTAAAATTGATTTTAGCAGTACAAATACCTTCATAGGAGATTCAAACTAGGAAAGTTACTAACGTTAAAATGAAAGGCACTCACATGCTGACTTTTTCTAACGCCTTTAGCCTTGTGTTGTGCCACCAGGGAGAAATGCACAGGAGTGAATTAGGTTTAAATTGGGCTGTTAAAAGGACAATTAGTCAAAGCAACACAAATCATTCAAAGAAGGACTGTACTTCTGGGAGCTGGTTTTAAAGGATTGTGGTGCTCTTAGGTGATGACGGGAATTTAAATTTAGTTAATTTTAGGGGGTAATAAATTTGAGTTTTTTGTTGTTTTTTTTAAATTTCCTTTTAGCTGAGGTTGCATCATTCTCCAATCATAATACCTACATCCAGACATAAAGCTGATGACCCCCTGATCCTTAGAGTCGGGGCCTGCAGGTGGATGCTGAGGTGGTGGAGGAACACTGGGGTGGAATTAAGTTCAAAATGATCTTAAAGCCAGCAGAGTTTGACTCTTCCCTGTGCTTTCATCCAACACCTGCACTAAAATGTAATCCTCCAATGGCATCCTTTGACAGCTGTGCTGCATTGGTTTCACCGCAGCACCGTCACTTTGTCATCTACACCAGGCATGCCCCGTGTGGGTTTTAATGCTGCCTTTTAATTAACAACCTTCACGCGGAAAATGTAACAGGCTTTGATGGGATTTAAAATTCCTTCATATAAAAAGATCATTTTCAGTTTCATTTGAACAAATATCTGAATGAATTGGGGCAAACTGATAGTTTGGTGGTCATAACTATTGCATCACAGGTCTCTTGTGACAACTGCATGTCGATTTATGGCTTTATGTCAAACATCAGCAATGATGAAACTAGCTATTAGAGCTACAGTGGACATCATGACAGAGGGAAGTAAGAGACACAAGAAAGTAATGACACAGGAGAAAATGACAGAGTGACCAAGAAAGAGACCAAACAAGTGTAGCTGTAAAAGTGACTTAACTTTCTCGCCTGTATGGTTGCTTGTTGCATTCCTAAACGAGTGCACTGAGTCGTGCTGATTATTTGTGACAGTGGTACATCTCATAGCGACTTTTATTATTTATTGAAGTTACTGCATACACGCTAAACGCTCCACTGTGTATCAGACATAACACATTTTAAAGGACTTTTTTTTAATTTTAGAGGGTCCATTGGGTTCCAGCACTGTGCCAACCTTAGCTCATTGGTCACATACAGATAGACAAGCTCAGCCCTAAATCAGAGGGTTTACCCTCAGTCTGTTACCTTTTTATGGCTTATCTGTGTATTTTATTGAGCCTTCTGTGTTTTAAAATATAAGAAATGAAATAAAAATGAGAATGGCCAGGCAGTTGTGTTAGGTTTTAAAACACTCAAGTGTAAATGCAACCTGGTGGTTAAGATAAAGTTTGGACGCTATCAGGGAGGTTAGAAGAATAGCCCTGTCTGGACCAACATCCTGAGAGAAGCATTAAAGTGGTGGAGGTCGATAATTCAAGAATAAGATTGAAAAAAAAAAAAAAAATCACATTTCCATTATCTTGGGTGTATTTACAATTTTAACAGGAAATCTTAGTTTATTATATTGAACAAGAATAAAATTATAAAATGTAAATTAAATTGATTTTTTCTCCATCGTATGCTTTGAATGTATGATTAATGGTCTAATGATCAATAGCTTTTCTTATTCAAGGTATATTCAGTCGGGCTTTATATGTAATATTTTATATATCAATAAAAGCAAAAGAAAAAAATCCAACCTTAGTTCAAACATACAGGTATAAAAATCTTGAATTCAAAATGACTTCCTGTAGCTTGATGTTTAAATGATATAAACAGATATTTTGCATTTCTAGTGTGAGTGATCTGATGAAACGGAGCACATGCATTGACTCAGGCTTCTGCCCTCTGAACATTCTGTGCTCAAAGCTCGGTGACTTGGCATTCATCTGGTTCACAGTTTCTTCTCGGAGCTGCGGTGCCGTTTCACTCTATTATACACATCACTCATGCTGCGCTGCTGTCATCGGCTGCTGCTGCTACTTTTTAGCATTCATCTGTGTACAATAACACACTGCGACATTTGGAGAACACTTTTGCTTCATATGTTCTGCACACATTAAGTCAGTTCTGCTGCACCAAACGGGCCACACATGGAGTGACTTGTATGAAGCACCACAGACTGGAAAGGAACTGGACAAACTCACTATGATGTCATTCATAGCTTTTCTGAAAAGTGCTTTAGAAGCCCCTTCCCCCTCGTTCTGTGTGTCACCATGTGGCAAATGGGAGAACCAAGCAGGCCTGTCAGCACCGAAACCACCCACCACTAGTCAGCTATTTTAACTTGACTGGTTTAGCTTATGCTCATCTAAGATCCTAATTAATATTGCTTTATAATCATCCTGATAAATCGTTCTAGATGTCTGAATTTTAAACGTTACTACTAGAATGAAAGTTGCACTGTAGGTGAAACAAGCAGCTCAGCAGGCACCTACAGTCACTTGGCCTGCCACTCATGAGGCTATCGGTTGGGCTAGCCTGCTAGTCCAGGCCCGTAAGTAGTGAACTAAGGGACTATCTGTGCCAATGCCTCTCCGCTTTTTCTCTTTTCAGTTTTGACAGAACTCATTTTGGATCTTGTTGGCTAGTGTTCTTCTTTGCCAATGCAGAAGGATTCTGAAATGACAAAAGGAAGCTGCTGCTGCAAGAGCTAAAAGCCAATGAGCAGTCCAGCTGGTGTCCTAAATGGGTGTTTCAGGCTGCTTTGCTTCGTCTGCAAACCCTTCGAGGCCAACCCCAAATGGGTCGCAGTGGTCTCTTTGCACAGTTAACAGAGTAACAAAAATGACAAAGCTCTGTTAAGTCTTTATTCACAGCTCAGAGATCAAGCCAGACCCTAGTGGTCATTTAAGAAACTACAACTACAAATTTTCTTACTTCCACAGTGGCCTGAACCCAGAAGATCAGATGTTGCCCTCAAGTGACCTCAGGTGATATATAGTTCTGAAAGCACATTTCTTTGTAATAAACCTCTTGGGCCAGCTGAACTGTTGCCGCATTAGCTGAGGTGTTAACCTCAAGTTTAACTCCTGTGAGCGGTAAGAAAGTAAATTGACCTCTTTAACCCCGCAGCTGCAGAGGTTGATGGTTCTTGATGCAGTGTGGCGCCTAAGATCGGACATCATGGGTCTCCAGTTAGGCTTGCCCACTTGACCTGTACACACTGAAATTTCTGCACATTCCTTGAATTGTTTAATGACACACACAAGAAATAACATGCAAATCTACCTAGGTGTTTCTTTAAGGAACATTATTTTAGAAGATTTTTTTGGACGTGTTGACAAGGCGGAGATCCCCTTTATTCCCCAAAGTCTTTCATAAATACTGCATTTTTACTAACGTAACATCACAATCACCTGTTGACGTTACCTGTTTTAAATGGCATTATTTTTTCTTGTTCATGTATCAGCTTTTGGGTTTTTTTTTCTTTTCTGTTATGCTTTACAAAAAATAAAAATAAAAATTTAATGTAATTTTCAAATTGAAAGGAATTTGTTTGAGAAAAAAAACTTGAAATATTTTAGGTTCATATTGTCTGCAAAGAAAGAAGAGTCAAATTAAATGTAATAATCATTTTTGCAGTCTCGCTTCCACTAAAATTACACTGTTTGTATAGTTTAAAAAAAACACAAGTACAAGAATAATTGGATACTACAAACATTTTCTTAAATGGTTTATAATTTCCAGTGTGTGTCAAGACAGAAAGGTTTAATAACCTTACAGCCATCAGTTTGTTGAATTCAGTCACTGCTCAACATTACACTGATCAAGTCAGTCGGTAAGACTGTTCATTAGATGTCCTGCCTCGGCGCCATTCAAACTTGTGGCTCTTTCCACTCTGCGCTTTGTCATGACTGACCTACATTAAGCTCCCTGCCTGTGAAAGCATCATTTATACAGAGGGGGGAGGAGGGTAAAGGGGGGGATTTAATGTTTTTCTCTCAGAGCAGTGAGGGCTGCTGATGAAGCTGGCCTCCGCGCGGCTCAGTGTCACCGACAACGTCACAAAAACCTCATGTAAAGACAACCAATTCAAATAGAAAATAATCTCCACTGGCCAAAAAAAAAAAAAATTACAATTGTTATAATCATGGCTATCTTGTGAACTTTAAGTCCACACATCAGTATTGGAGGCACAGTTTATATTTTCCCCAAATAAATTTGGTTTTGATATGAATGTGTGCAGGAAAAGTGCGGTTTGGGGTTTTACTCATAGAAAATGAAACAGATGATGCACAGCCAAGTGTGCATTTAGAGTGAAACTGAAAATTTACATAATTTGTTTGAATTTACCATCAGTATTCAGTAGCTGAAAGAGTGTACAGCAATTTGTTCATATTATTCACCCTGAAGGCTATTTTTAAATGTGTACCATTAGCATTTTTCCATTTGAGTATTGACAGCTCTCCTCTGGCTCTCTGAATGAAACAGCAGGACTGAATGTCTGCTGCCAGCTACAAACGGCTTTTTTCTCTTCTTACATTTTAGGTACTGTTATTCTTTCAGATTGGTTCAATTCAATTTGTTTTGTAGTGCCAGTAAACAACAAAAGCCACCTCAAGTGTTTTATACTGAAAATAAACAAGTCCAACGTAGTCCTGTTGAATACGCTTCAATTCACTCCAATTATAACCTAACCATCTTCCAATTAAATCCATCATAATCTAGTTGTAATCCAATCAATTTTTTTTTCCACGTCAACCCATTTCATATCCATATAAATGGAAATTCATTCCAAAAGCAGAGCTTAGAAACCCGACAGGTTCCCACTGAGTCTTTGTTTTAATTTCAGGTCCTGAGGATGAATGAGGTGACAGTAGAGAGAAACAACCCCAATGTCCATATGTCCTAAAAATAATAAGAATAATAACTAAAATCATGACTCACATCAACCACGAGAGGTCTGTTTTTGTGTGTGAATGCTTGAGAGTTTAATTAAAATTACATACACACACACACACACACACACACACACTCTTTTAGGCCTATGCATTAAGGAAAAGAAAGAAAGTCATGACTCAAAAGTCTGGGTCTGAAATTGTAGCAAACTTCACTACCCTGAGGTGACCTTTCAATTCACAACTGATGGGAAGCTGTAAATCAGCAGGTAACTTCAAGTCCTTCTAGTTTTTGGACAGTTCAACTGCAAATCAGCTGAACCAAAACTGAGGTCATCTTCAAGTCTGAGCACATCTGCTGTCTTTGTTTGGACTGTCTTTGTTTGGATAGTATCATGTAGTATTAACACTGATGCAAAAGGCCCAAAGATATTATTGTAGGGATATTTGCTGTTAGACAAAAAAATAGTGTGAATAACAGTAATAATATTACCCACACTCATGCAGAGTAAATCTTCAGGTGTAAAGCTGTTTTTGTTTAAATAATGAGCCACTTATCTGTCTGTAGTACCAGTTTGGACCCAGTCTCCCTTTAGGACTCTCTTAATCTTTTATTGCAGAGATTCTGCAAGGTGCTGGAGACATTCCTGAGATCTTTGTCCATATTTACACAATAGCTTCACCTGTTGGTGCACATTTGTTCACAGTGCATACAGCTGATCTCCTGTTTCAGCATAACCCAAAGGTACTCTGATGGACTGAGATATGGTAACTGTAGAGTCCAGCGATAGTATTATCTTCAAGAAACCAGGCTAAAATTATTTGAGTTTTGTGGTATGGTGCTTTATCCTATTGAAAGTAATCATCAGAAGATGGATATCCCGTCATCATGGTCAGTACGGATACACCAAGAACAATAACTACCAATAGTTAGACTCTGTACATATGGATCTGAATAGAACCAAAAAAATATCCCCCACATCATTATACCACCAGCAGCAGCTTGAACCACTGATAAGTGGCAGAATGGATTCATCCTTTCATGATGTTTACATGTAATTCACAGTGGTGATCAAGATTCCAGATACATTGATCTGCTACCATGCAATTGGCTGATTAGATATTTGCATCACAGACCTGCTGGATAGGTGTACCTAATAAAGTTGGACCTTATATCCAAAATATATCAAATGGTCCCTTTTTCAAAGATTCATCACAATGTTAACCAAAGAATTGTTTGCTCATATAGGTTGGCATTTGTTTGACACAGGTCAGTTATTTCAACCTCTTATCTGTCATGTACCTCGAGGCAGCTCGTTTGTGATGTCTATTTTGAAGACAAAGTGCTTTAGAATAAATCCCTTGACTAATATTTATAGATCGTCAGGGGTGCCTAGTACATATACTTTTCTCTTTGCTGCCTTTGAGGTGACAGTTGTGTCAGGAGAAGGAAATAGGAAGAAGAGGAATGACTGAGTGAGGGGGTGCAGAGTTAGAGTGGAATAGAAAGTGGAGGAAGTGCCAGAATCTGTGGTCGTCCTGCAGGGTCTGTCAGGCTGCCATTGGCAGTGTAATCCTCCCACCCCTGCCCTCCATCCCCTCTCTTACACCCAACCTCTCCACCCCCACCTCACCATGACAAACTGCATCAGCTTGGTACCAAAGAGCCACAGGCTACCACTTCTCTTTTTTTCTCTTTTTTTACCCAGTGGTCTTTATCCCATTTGTCATTTATACTGTCTCGGTGTTAGTTAGCTCGCAGGGACTGGCTGCTACAGCCAGGCTTGGCTGCAGAGTTCTCAGGCCTGGCAAGGAGATACACGCGGTTGCCCCAGTGGCAGTATTTGGAAAGCCACTCTGTGGATTTAGGCATATTTACTAATTTGCCATCAAGTTTCAGAATAGAGAGCGTGCTGCCTGAGTGGTTGAAGTGGAGGGGATGTATGGTAGCCAGCCGTTTCTGGAGCCATGGGTGAAATCAAATTTAAATGCTTTTGCATACTTGGCTATTTGTGTGTTGGTGCTTGGAGCATGGGAACCCCTCAGAGTCAGCCAGTTTTACCTCTTTGTGCTTCCAATCTTAAAAAATTAGTAACCCCTACTTTAATACAATATCTTTGGTGTAAAAGAAAAAGGAAAGTTATCTGATCAAAGTTGGTCTTTATCAAGCACAACGTCAGATGAGCAATATATAACTCTTTTATGCCATTCATTTTACATATAAAAAGAAAAAAGAAACTCATGTGGGAAATCCTACGTACCCCCTTACAGCTTCAGTTAGATTTATTAGCATAAGTTACGCCTACATGGTTCTCATTATTGATAAACTGATTATCAGAAGATGTGCAGACCTTTATAAAAGCAGACTTTTTTTGTCAATTTACTGATTATTTACATGTAGAGAGCACTCAAAGACAGACAGGATTGAAAATCCCAGGATATTTACTCTACAGTAACACCATGCAATGATTTAAAAAGAAAAAAACTCTCAGACAGTTCAAATATCAGTGAGTATGTTAAAGTCTATGACAGCACTGCTGCTAAAGGTGGATCAGGGAGCCACGGATTCATGGGGGTGTTAATATTGCCCACATGAATGTGTCCTTTAGGCTTCGTTTATGTTAAATAAGGCACAATGACAGTAGTTATACATTGTTGCTCATCAGAATCGCTGATACTAAAACCCACAATATTCAGTTGGTTTTTATGTTTTTAAAAATTAAGGGACAAGAAAACAACAACATAGGATTAAAAATGGGATAAACAGTAATATTATATAATCTTGAATTTGTAGTGTGTTAAAGTCACATGAGTGAATAATCTCAGCTTCTTTTACCACATAACTTAATCTTATGTGTGTGCGTGTGTGTGTTTGACTGCTTTTTTATCGAGCTTCCTGTCATTTATTATGAAGTGAGCAAATTTCTTCTTCTGAGCAGGTTTCTTTTATTGACTAATCATAAATTCCTCAGATAAAAAGTCTCTAACACAGACAAGAACACTCTGGTGTGTGCTTTTACATGAAAGTCGAAGGCTGCACGCTGTATATGATTTGGTTTAAAATATCCTGTTTTGCAATGTTAATGCAGTGTATTGAGAAGTGATGCAGGATTCCACTACACTGACCCAGCATGGTTAAAACTCATGCTAAAGAGTAGTCTGTGTTTTGATTTGAACTGCCAAGGGGTTCTGATTAAATAAGCTGCGTGACACTGTCGGAGGCAGAACAGATTAAAATATGCCAGAACAAGGTTTTGCAACTTTTGAGGCCTCATTATGAAGAATTACTTAGCCTGACACACTCAAGTCACTGTTTCACAGAGGCATTTCCTCTCTTTTTAATTTCACTGTCTAAATAACATCCTTCCCAAATTTAGTTTCTTTTGGTTGTCATAGTTTTTGAACAGGAAGATATTGCATGTTGGTTCTATTTGAAAGTGGTTTCATGTGGTGCATTTTTCAATCAGATTAAGGTTTATTTTTCATCAATACAACAGCCAATACCGGTGTAAAAGAAAAGCAATTAAAAACAGCTAGGCACAACTTTGATAATGAAGCAATTATAGATTAAGAACACAATATGCTGTGTTCATGATATACTCAAATCAGCCAGAGGATTTGCCAGTAAATCTTTCCAACTGGAGTCATTAAAATGGTGATGGATGAGGTTTGGTGAGATTTTTAGCCTTAAGGAGAAAAGAAAGAAACAGAATGACTGAGATCTGTTTTCCTCTTGTGTATTTTCTTCATTCCAGGTTTTCTCAGCACAGGAGACCAGGCAGCCAAAGGCAACTACGGTCTGCTGGATCAAATTCAGGCTCTCAGGTGGATCAAAGAAAATATCCAGGCCTTCAAAGGAGACCCTAAGAGAGTGACCATTTTTGGTTCTGGCGCTGGAGCATCATGCGTCAGCCTCCTCACCCTCTCGCACTATTCAGAAGGTATGTCTTCCAACTCCCAGCCAGACAAATCGGCTGTGTCCAGACTTTCCATCTCTGAGGGGGAGCAGTTCCTTGGTCATGACTGATATTTCAATCTGCACAGATTTCATGTCCAGCTACAGAAAAGAAACAAATATAAACTCAAAAGCATGCCAGACTTTCTGTCTAAGCTGTCTGTATCTAATACTGCAGCTCGAGATGTGTGACCTTGTGCATTTAAACATGTACAAATTAGCACCTCATATTTTAATCCCATGTTTTTGTTGTCTAAAAGTATTATGAAAATTATATGTGTGTAGTAGGTGAAGACAACAACATGTAACTTAAAACATAAATGATTCTAAAATCAAATAAAAATCTAGGGGGCACTACTAACCCCCCTCATAATCCCCACCACCAGAGTACTTGACAGTTGATTTGATGAAATTCTGTGCTTCTCCAGTCAAATGGATTTTATTTGGGTCTTGTTTGGCAGTAGGATCTTGCTTTGGAAGTCTTGTGGTCTATTCAGATGGTGCTTTACAAACTGCAGGTTATTTTCTAGTTCCTTTTCTCTGTAACATTGCAACATTTAACATGCTTAGTGGCCCCTCTGGGAGTCAGCAATGTGGCTGTCAGGTTTTTATGCATCGCTCTGTTTGGTCTCAGCCTGGGGTAACTTTGTTGGAACATTTACTCCTGAGAAGACTGACTACTTTCTTGAATATTTACCACTTATGAATTATCTTTCTTAGTGTTGATGGTAGGAATGCAGAGCAATTCAAAATTTTTGTCAAAATTCATAATTAACAGCTAAATTGCTGATATAATAACCAACAAGTTAATGTTTTTTGTTAAATATGATCTTGACTTTATATATATATATA
>JAOWBL010046922.1:0-25103 GCA_028564865.1 Zenarchopterus dispar | reverse complement strand
GTTTAACCCATTTATCTATGGTCTCAAAATGAAAGAAATTTCTAAATGTTTAAAAAAGTTGTTCTGTTCTAACAAAACCTGAGCCCTTCTATATACTCTTATGTTATAAACCATTTGTACAATTTGCACTGTGTGAGATTAAAAGTATGGCCATTATTGTGAGCTTCTCCTGTGATTATGACTTTCTACAATCTACTGTTCATAATTAAATCACAATACCTGTGATATCTTATCAACTAAGTTTAAAAATGAAAAAAAAATACATTTACTGGTTAGCTGATATTCTGATGTTTATGCTTCATGTGGTTGGAGCTTATGGGCAGGTTATCATGTTTACTTTTTTCTCTTTTAAAGTTTTTTTTTTTCCACGTACTGTTAATAAAGCAGGTTTCTATACACTCAAATAAATTATAAAAATAAAAGTTATTATATTAAGTTATTTTGAGAATACTGGTATTTGTGAAACTACAGTAAATTCTAGCAGTAATAATTCAATAATGCTTTGAAAAATTATTGTCTGATTATCGGAATTATTTGACACAAGAATTCTCCAAAATCAATATATAATTTCAATAGAGTTTATTTATTGTTTTTTTTTTTTTCTTTAATGGTTGATAGGGGTTGAATATCATGTTTGCTTGATAGCAGTGAAGGACAATTCAGAATTACAGCTATGATAAACAAAAGACAGAAATCAATAATGAACTTCAGCTAATCCTGAAACTGTCATTGATACCCCCACTGAACAGTGTCAGGGATGGAATCAATGACAATATTGAAGCAGAGAGCCTATTTGAGATGTCATTAGCTGAGTGGAATATACTTGACAAATTATCAAGGCACATCTGAATAACCTTCACAGGCTACTGGGAATTTACTTTGTACAGAATGAGTAAAATGGTAATATGTTGGCAAATGTCTGTGTAGCTTGTCAGCGGTGCTTGGTGGAGACACTTGGCAAGGGCTTGTGATGACCACCTACATTTGGCATCTTCTGCTCATTTGTGGAGGAGATGTGTTCTGTAAATTATAAACCTTGAAGAATAAAAATGAAGAAAAACAAAAACATATCTCTTAGAAGGTTTCGTTTTATTTCTGCACAGGGACTGAATGGCACAACTGACACACCGTTGAGACACTGGCACCACTTTAAGACAAGAAACATCGAGTTAAAGGTGGATGTTGTTTATTATCATTTTCTGGTTTCCAGAAGTGAGCATTAATGACATACCCACACCTGTGTATTCACAACAGCTCAGGACCTGGTTTGATTCTGATTTTTCTGCTTGACATTTAGTTGTTAGATGGTCAACAATTGATGGTGATATGTAATTTTTTCACCAGGTGAATTGTATTTTAATATAGATTTTGATTCCTTCTGAACATGGTGATAATACTGATTTTGACAACGGGAGTGTGGTTTCTGCAAATGCATTTACTGGTCATGATATTAGTGTTTCTGTGGATAATGGCATTGAGATGAATGAAGCTATTGGTCAGCACATACACATACAAACTGATTATGAGGATGAAATCCATAATTTTTTCTCTATTGAAGACCCAAGTAAATAAATTATTGTATTTTTGGGATTCACTGACTTGCAAAGAACAACTGCAATCTCCACTAAAGTTAGTTCTGCCGCTTCTTCCACCCCATATCAGTCACAATTTTCTAGTCAACCAGGTGGAGACCCCTATTACTCCAAAGCCCTCGTCCGGTTAGATTTTCCCACATTTGGTAACTCCAATTAATCAGAAGTGCTTAGTTCTATCAAGCAATGTAAAAATTACCTTGATCTCAGACCCTTTTCCAATCATGGGTTCTGTCCACTATGTTGAAGGGACCACCACTCAGCTGTTTGAAAGCCACAAATACTATGGTGCATGACTGAGTGTCCTTAAAGGATGCCTTTAAATCCACTTTCCTTTCAAGCAACTATTTAAATGAAGTAAGAGAGAAATTGAGAACAGTCAAAAAGTGTGTCTGTGACTATTACTGTGGAGCCCTGTGTCTACAAGAAGCGAGACACGCCAGAGACAATCATGCATTGTGTCCTCAGTAACATCAATTCAAAGACCAGAAGATGTCTTCCGGGAACTGCATAGTAACCTACTAACCTACTAGGGAGTATAGTAATTTATTCGCAGAGGTGGTTGACCATGATCAAACCATTTTAGCTCTTTCATATTTCCAAGTGACGGAATCTGGTGAGTCAGAGGGTGTCTTCTGGGTACTACATAGCTCATGAAAAAAGGATCAATGATGAAGAAGGACCATGCTGGGCCCGAAGAGTACTGGTATAGAGTACAGACCAACTCTAACAGACCAGCCATCTCAGCTGTACACCCTCAACCAGTGTGCTGTGGAATGAGAATCGCCTTACCATGCATGTTTTTGGGCAGGTACCTTTCTACAACCCATTCAAACTGGAAAGCATTTTTCCTTGAGGGGGAAGTGTTAAACATCATGCCATGGTGCTTACTCAGCTTTTTTCAATATTTTTTGGCACAAATAACTGTCTTCTTGAATTGTGTTATGAAGATGGTTTCTTTTTTGCTTTTTGTGTTCTAATGTGGCGAAAACTCAAAGTCGAAATAAAGAGGTCATCAGGGTGTGAACTCTGTGAAATTAGATCTCTAAAGTTGTTTACAGTCTGAAGAGGATGTTGCCATGGCTGCAGCTCATGATAATTTGTTCCATGGAGGATGAAAAAGTCTTATTAAATATTTAGTCTGAGTCACACACTTTCTGACAATGAATATTCAAATAGTTTTTTAAAGACAGGTGTTTAAAAATGAATTAGAGAATCAAATAGGTATTGTTTTTGATGCAACTCAAAGAGAACTAAACTTATTCCTTTGTTTAATATTTTATCATTGCTGTTCTATCTGTATGTTATGTTCATAACAATTTAACTTTTAAACATTTTCATGGATGATAATTTAAATAAAACATATTTCTTGCTGGTTGTGTAGAAATATAAAAATACAGGTTTATGTATTTTTTGTTCTTCTTTACAGTACATATCTTAATAGTGTGCAGTGATTCTATTGTTGTTTATGCTATTTGGATTCCACCCAAACCTTCATGAGCCCTTGTATATTTTTATTGCAGCTTTGTCCCTGAACTCTCTTCTTTTTAGCACTTCCATCTACCCATCTGACTGTTTATCTGAGAGACAGACAGTTTCTTATTCAGCTTGTCTCTTTCAGTTGTTTCTGTTTTATTCTTTAGGTGGTTCAGATTTCCTACTGTTGGCTGCTATGGCCTTTGACAGCTATGTGTCTATATGTAAATCACTGCAACATCCAACTATTATGAGAAAGAAAACTCAGATTTTTTCTTGGCTTGGCTTGGTTTGTGCCTTCATGTCAAATTGATGTTGCAATAGCTTTGAGCGATAGAGAGATTTTTTTTAGGACCTAGGCTAGATATAACCAAAGTCAAAATGTTCATCATTTGACCATTTCTTATTGTCACCTGTTGTTTTTAGGATCAGATGCAGGAGCTGTACAAAAGCATCACTCATTTCATTTGTCTCTCTCTTACCGGCACTGTACTGGTGTATTTTAGAAAATACAAAAACATAAGTCTAATTGTATAAATGTCCTTAACTTCCCCATGTTTGACATGGTTTCATGTTACATTTTACAAATTCTCATTTTACTGCTTTTTGGGAAATGATGCTCTGTTACACTATCTTTCTTCATTTCAATAATCCTCCTAACATAGCATTCATGTGGAGCAAAATTGGCATTCAAAATTAAATAAATGTCATTTTGTTGCAGTCAAGTTTGTGTTACTTTCAAATGTGTAAATAAACTTAATGTGAAATAAAGTTTAAAATAATGTGTAATCAAAGTATGATTTCTGGATGTGGTGAAAGATTCCTATGCAATTTGTTGGTGTGACAGAGGAAAATACAAAAGACAGATCAAAATAGAAACCGAAAGGTATAGCAGGAAGAAGTACATAAAATTCTCATCTGCTAAGGCTTTGTGATATTCTATGTAAATCCAGTAGTCTGAAGCTGCTTTCACGCTAGTAGGCTTTTGTCAGTTTTATACAAATTTTAGTGTGATTGACCTCTCTGTGCAGTTGTTTGTTTCATCTGATGTGAATTTAGTAATGGCACTTGGATTCAGACAAAAACAATGAGATACCTCCATAAAAATGGGGTCTCTTACTTAATCAAATAGCATCTCCCCCCAAAGGGTGATATCACCCTTGCTAATTTGATGTAATGGAAGTGAGTTTAGTTGTGGCAAAAACCTACTGTAATGTAATTTTTCTTAACGTTGACCTCTTGCGTCTGTCTCGTTTTTGCACCTCCTACTCCCCCTGATGGCCGTTAGTGAAGAAAAACTCTATAGATAAGCTGCATCATTCTATAAGCCGCAGGGTTCAAAGCATTGGAAAAATGTAGCGGCTTATAGTCCAGTAAATACGGTATACAGTGGACATGTTGGTACAGGCAACAGAGCTAATGAGGAACTGATGGGCAGATTTGGTATCCAGAACAGAAGTGCAGAGAGAGAGATGGTGGTAGACTTTGCAAAAAGTATCAAAATGGCTGCAGTGAATACTTTATTTCAGAAGAAGCAGGGACATACGGTGACTTATAAGAGTGGAAGTAGGAGCACACAGGTTGTCTACATCTTGTACAGTCAATGTAATCTGAGGGAGATTAGTGACTGCAAAGTAGTAGGGGAGAGTGTAGCCAGACAGCATAGGATGGTGGTGTGTAGGATGACCCTGATGGGAAAGAAGATGAAAAGGACAAAGGCAGAGGTGAGGATGAAGTGGTGGAAAATGATAAAGGAAGAGTGTTATGTGGCTTTCAGAGAGGAGTTGAGAAAGGCTCTGGGTGCCCAAGAGGTGCTTCCAGACGACTGGACAACTGCAACTAATGTGATCAAGGAGACAGGTAAGTGAGTACTTGGTGTGTCATCTCGGAGGAAGGTAGATAAGGAGACTTGTTGGTGAAATGAGAAAGTACAGGAGTGTAAAGGGAGAAACATGTTAGCTAAGAAATGCAGTATACGTTGAAGGTTGAGGTGGCAAAGGCCAAACAGAGCATATTGACTTGTATGAAAGGTTGAACAGCGAGGAGGGAGAGACTAATCTGTACAGGTTGCTTAAGCAGAGAGATAGAGATGGGAAGGATGTGCAGCAGGTTAGAGTGGTGAAGGGCAAAGAGGGAAATGTATTGACATGAGCCAGAAGAGTGACAGGAAGATGGTAAGAGTACTTTGAAGAGTTGATGAATGACGAAAATGAGAGAAGGAAAAGTAGAAGAGGTGACCTTTGTGGACCATGAAGTACCAAAGATTAGTAAAGGTGAAGTTAGGAAGGGACTGAAGAGGACGAAGAGTCATCCTTGTCATATATCTGCTGCATTAATGTAAACCACACATGCAATATGTTGTCCATTGCAACATGAAACACTCTACAACAACCTAAAACTCTTTGTAAGATTTCACATGAGTGAGGGCTGCCTCTGAATAGTTTGTTTGCTGACTGATGAAGCTAAAGAATGTCTATTTCTGGGCAGGCCTGGGCTGCATGGATATTAACTATGTTTAAAGTGTGAGATGCACATGGTGAGTATGTGGCCAAGGGGTTTTTACTCAGTATGCAAGCTTGCACTCCTCTCACGTTTCCTGCCATGTTGGCTCCATTATCATAACACTCAATCCTGCAATAAACTATATCTATCCTATGATCACCTAGTGATTGTTCCACCAATGTGATAATTTCCTGTCCTGTCTTTTTTGAAAAGTCCTTAAATTCAAGAAAACTTTAATCTATTTCCCACCCACTCTCAGAGTAAGTTTGACTGACATATGCCACCAGCATTACATTTTGCTGCAAGTTTGACATATCTGGGGTTACATCACACAATATGGAATAAAATGTTGTTTCTTGCTTTTCCCTCAAAATAGCATTTAGGACATGCTGAGCACAAAGGTCAATAAATTTGTTTTGACTGTCAGGTGAAAGGTAGTGAGCTTGGACTCTCTTTCCCTGTTGGTGGTGCTCTCTAATGTTCTGTAAATGGTCATTTAGGATGCCATCATACTTTGCCAACAGCTCTGTTGTGCCAAGAAAATTTCCATTTGTGCTGCTCCTGAATGGCAGATTCCCAAAGGCTAAGTACAGTGTTACATCGAGCAGCTGCTTTAGTAGCATTTTTTTTTTTTTTTTCAATTTTTGTCTCCATCTATTTTTGTTATTGGCTGTCAATTCCAGAAGTCCATAGGATAAAATATTGTATGTTCTTCCATTTCCACTAACAATGTTTGTATGCACTGTTTCTTTCATGTTCTGGAAATCTCTCGTAAAGCATTGTCTTTTATATTGGATGTTTTCATTTCATCTGTGGAATTTAGTGCACCAGTGGACTTTGTCTTGACTTCAAAGGAGAACAGCAAGTATGGCAGGCAAAATAAGACCTTTTTTGAGCTGCTATATATTATCCAGTCCCTATCATTTTTTCCCATCCATTGTGGGATGTGAAATACACCAGATAGTTTGGGAATTCCCTGCCCTTTGCATCTGGTGTCAATTCCTTGTTTAGGGGGTCTGGTGGGGGCCGGGTCCTGCATATATATTAATGGTTAATACCAAATTGGGCACAACCTTGAAGGAAAACAGAAAAAGCGCCATCTCAGTCCTGGCTCCAGAGGCAGTCTTAGTGGCTTGGGTCCAGACAAGGAAAAATGAGGTTTAATGTTTTTAGTCATCATGGGGGGCCTTTTGAACTGTGCTTTGGACTGGCTCCTCACCTAGGATATGTTTGTCTTGGGTGACCCTACCAGGGTCATAAAGCCCCCTGGCTGTTCATATCAGGCTCAGGTCCTCTACCAGTGACCTGGGAGCTTGAGGGTCCTACGCAGTATCTTAGCTGTTCCTAGGACTCTGCTCTTCTGGATGTAGATGTGTGATGTCCCACAGGATCTTAGGTCTTTTATTTTCCATCAACTTAAGATGTGTTTTCTATTGTGACCTAAGGGTCTCCAGTCTATATTCTGCACAGATGTTTGTACACTATATCGGCTACTTTGTTATGGTGTTCCATGTAGTCTTTTCTATATATAGAAAAAAAACATGTATTTACATGTATATATGCAAATAAATGTATGTTCTGCCTTCACAGACCCCATAATTATGTTGTTCCCATTTTTAAATTATCTTATCCCTTCGTTCCCTGCTAGTCTATTTGCCTTACTAATTTTTGACATCCCCATTTTGTTAATTTGACTTCTACTTCCTGTGTGCTCACCAATTTTCTTCCACCTTTTCCTTGGTATTTTTATATGGAATGAAGCTCAAGAATACAGGGTAAGATGAACTATTCAACTTTATCTTGTACTGTTTAGAATTTATTGGGTGAGTGGAGATTAGAGACTGAAGATAAATAATAGTCACTTTTGTGTTTACCTTTCTAAATACTTCTTAAACTAAAACCAATCACTAATGATTATTAAAATGATGAAATTCTAGACATATATCTTGTGCAACTCTCAATTGTAAAATCAATAATTAAACCAAGTTAAAAAGCACTTAGTGGATATTTAAAGAGGAAAAAGAACGTTCTTTATTTTGTTTTGTCATTTTGTAATGAGGCTCAGGATAATGTACAGTATATGAGCTATTTGCACAAAAAATAAGAGCACCTGTGGCTTTGGGTCTCCAGAGGAAAAAGAAAATCATGTGATGATGGCTCATATGGCTTCATGACGTCAGAAAATGCAAAAGAGGGCTTATAAAACACTTATCTCAACAACTGACTTTATGAGCAGAGGCTCTCATGGTAAGGTATCTCCACCATATAAATCCTGACGTTCTGTTTCAAAATCTGTTGTGCAGTCTCCTATTGTCTCCATTAATGCCTGATTTTTGAAAATAATGAATGGTGATTTCAACAATTCCTATATTATCCTTGATGGTTATGTTGAAGTTAAAAAATTTGGATATCTTTATTTTGCAGTTATGTTTATATTATATGTTTTTATAATTTGCAGTAATTTCACAATTGTGTTTCTGATATGCATTCACCACAGCCTCCATGAACCCATGTATATCTTCATTGCAGCTTTGTCACTGAATGCTGTTCTTTTCACCACTGTGATCTACCCCAAGTTCCTTGTTGATGTTTTATCAGAGAGACAGATCATATCTTATTCAGCTTGTCTTCTTCAGTTCTTTTCATATTACTTTTTAGGTCTTTCAGATTTCTCACTCTTGGCAGCTCTGGCCTTTGACAGATATGTGTGCATATGTAAACCTCTGCAACATTCAATCATCATGAGGAAGACCACCATCATCCTTTTGCTGCTTTACGCTTGGTTTGTTCCTGCTTTTCACACTCTGGTTGTAGTTGTTTTAAGTGCGATTGAGAGGCTTTGTAGCTTTACATTGACAGGATTTTCTTGCAATAATTCACTTTACAAACTTCACTGTGTGCGCTCAAGAGCTCTGTTTGTGTTTGGCATGATTAGCTTTCTTGATACAGTTATTTTACCCATGCTCTTTATAGTTCTCACATACACAAAAATACTTATAATAGCCTACCATAGCAATGGAGATATAAGAAAAAAGGCTGCTGAGACTTGTTTGCCTCATCTGTTGGTTTTAATCAGTGTGACTTGTTTGGGCATATATGATCTCACTATACCTAGACTGGAGTCATATCTCTCCAAAACAGCAACTTTAATAATGAGTTTACAATTAATTTTATATCATCCTATAGTGAATCCAATTATATATGGGCTAAAAATGAAAGAAATCTATAAGCACATCAAGAGGCTTTTCAGTTATACTAAATGGTAGTAATATGTTATCAGTACTATCACTCACTCTTTAATATAATATTCTCCCTGTAAAAAAAAAGATCATCATTTGAAATGACAATCAGTAATAAAGAGTAAAGAAGTTTTACATGTTCATTAGGAATATTAACAAAAGTTTTCTAGAGAAATTTAACATCAAGGCATCTATGTAAACATGCAGTGATTGTGACTGTACCAACTCTTTTTTTTATTGGCTGTCATTTACAATGCACTGTGTTGTGCTGCTGAACAAAAAGGATCTGATATTTTACATATTATTTACTGGACATTAGTTTTTTTATATTAACATTTATTGATCACAAATGAAATCACTTCTGTAATGTATGCGTTTCCATTTAAATAGTGATATGATATACATGCATTAATATATCAAAGTGCCTTTTTGTGTGATCCTATATTTTTTCCCATATACTAAAAAAGATAAACTGAAAGACATTATTTGCTTCTGTTCATCTCTTTTTGAAACATTTCACCTTTCTGTACAGTTTTCAAAGCAAAACTTAAATCAAATTATATCAGAATGTAATATTCATTCTGTTTGTATCATCATTTACTGTCTGGCACTTTATATTGGTCATAAACATGTGACTGTTTATTGCACTCTTTTCCTGTCAGTCATCACATGGAAGCAAGCAAGCCAATCTGACTGCATGCTTTTTACATCCACACCATCCACACTGTAAATGCCACAGAGGCAATGTTGTGAATGCATGATGTCATAGTTATTCCATAGTTTGTACACTTATTCAGCCAATATTGAAATGTATACTTACAAGATAAGAATTAATTTTGTTTGTGATTAAAAGTAATATTTTATAAGTGTGTACATTAGAAAAGGCTCATGAATATGATGGTCATTTTTGTGTTCTGTTTGTTACAGTTTTCACTTTGTCATTGTGAAATGATGCATAGAGCCTCAGTAAAGAGCAATGAGTAATTATTACTATGACTCCTCTTCATTTCTGCAAGCAATAATTTAACTAGTTGTATAGCTGCAGTTCCTATATTGTAGTGAGGGCACCATATGTGTAGTTTGTTTTATCATATAACAATGAGCTCTGATGCTTTTTTTCTCTAATGCAAGCTAAGCTTTGACCAGATAAATGCAAAGTAAGAAAACAATAAATACAAAAACAAAATTACTGCTCTGGTCACATGATTCTTTAGTTGTGTTTCTGCACATGTCACATTTATGCACGTTAGTTTTAGTGTTATTTATTTATTTATTTATGAGGTCAGTTGGACTCTAGACAGCGTGTATGCATGAGTTTACTGATCACTTCTACTTTTCTTCACCTGGTGATACTCCAAAGTCTGTAGTATTCATACTTAAAGGTCCTATACTATGCTTTTCCTGATTTCAAAAGATTCAAAATGGACTTAAACTGCAGGTTTTCTAGCTGTCATTTTAAGAGGTATTCAATAAATTTTAACTGTAAATAAAAGTTTTGAAGAATTAGGCCTAAAATGAGCTCTTGCCTCTGCAGATTAGTTGTTATAAGTTCTTTATTATAAGTAAAACCAAAAGACAATATATTAAACTTGGAAGTCTCAAACTACTCCTTTAGCATGTATAGTTTGTCAGTAATGAATGTCATTCCTGTTATTTACTTCTCTTTTTGAAGTTTGTCCCCACAGTTATGTCAGCCATTGAGTTCCAGTCAGACTTGTTTGAACTGTCATCCATGATTTTAAGATTTAACCACCAGATAAAGACACCTCTGAGTCTTAAGCCTCTATCCCATAGAAATTACAGTATAAAGATGCACTTAGGATCCCCTTTTCATGTTTTTTGTTTTCAGTTTCCCACTAATATGGAATATTCACTCTCCACTATGTGCTTTCACAGAACATTACAGCATTTTGCAATATGAAGACTGCTCCTTCACTCTACTTTGTGGTCAACAGTCGGCAACAAGTCCCTAATTTCTCCTTATTCAGTCAACCGCAAATAAAACATGGAGATGAATAATCACTAATTAAGCATTTGGGGGGGAAAAAAAAACCTGTTGTTTGTTACTTAGTTATTTCAGTAGGATACAGGGTATTGCTGGCTTCAGTTTCCTTATCATGTTATTTGGGTTGCTACTGTGTCCAAATTAGACATGGGGACAAAGATTAAAATTTTTGGAGATGTATCCTTTGGCAAACTTTTTGTGTCAACCTTGGTTGGACTTCCTTTCTTTGTCTGTTTGAAATTATTTGTGCCTGTCTCTTGTTAGCCCTTATGTACATACATAAGTATATATAACCTTATGTCTCCTTCTTTGATGGCTAGTCTGTACTCTCAAAGTAATTGTGCAAGGTGCAAGTCAGGATCCAAATTCAAGAGACGGGTAAAGTAGAATGATCGAAACCATTTCAAAATTCATTGGGAATTTAGAAACATAAACAAGGAACTTGAACTGGTGGAGAAACAAAACGCAAGAAACTGAGGTAATGAAGACAAGAAAAATGCAACACGTGACAACAAAAGAGCTAAAAAGAAAAACAGGGATTTGTTTCACAGAACAGGTTATGTAGAAACTCTGAGTATGTTTCTACATACTTAGAGAAACTCAGGGAAACTAAGTTTTTCATTTCACAGTGAGGTTACTTAACCCCGAGCAAGAGGGTTCAATTGAACCGGTTTCAGAAAGTCAGGTAACTCATACTCTGAGTTTGTTACAGGAATAACTGACTCTGTGAAGTATACCCAGTCAAGAGCAGGTTTACTTCAACACGCCCCGAGTTACTACTGTCTTCTTCCTTTCATGAAGCTGAAACATGCTCAGTTTCATCAGGCAATCGATCCTAAAATGTGCATTTTAGACATCTTTAACACTGTTTTCTTTTTTGTTTCTCACAGTCAGCCATCTTTCAAGCTTTAGTATACCACAAATATCACATATGATCATACCTCACACAAAATACCTTGGGTTATTAATTTTATTGCCTGCTATTTACTTGAAAAGGTCAGGTTTAAAAACTAGTGACTGAGCATATGCTATTTGATGACATTAGAAAAGGAATGATGTAGAACTATGAGAAACGTGGCCCAGCCCACTACCCCACCACCTCCCACCTCTAATGGATGGGTAACAGTCAGATTTAGTTGAATACATCAGAACCTGTTACATTTGAGTTAAATAACTGAAAAATATTTTATTGCTTAATTCATTTAACCATTTCAAGATTTATTCATTTTTTCTCTCCCTGGATTGCACCTACATGAATGTTGAGAACAATATAAACCTAAATTTATCATTTATGCAAAAATGTTTTGAGCTTTTATTTTATTTCAGTTACAAAGTTGATATTTTCAGATTCAGATCATATTTTTGCAGGTTCAGGCCCTGATCTGGTGTGGGGTGGGACATTATGATCAACAAGGCTGAGAATCTTTCTCAGTCACTTTGCAACAACTGACTCACTGCCCCCATGATTTCTGGTGATACAGCTCTATTTCATCTATTATATGAAGGCTGTCGTAGGCCATGGTATTAAGACAATGTACAAAAAGATGGACAAAATCAACACAAGACTCAGACAGAAGGACTTATAAATGTGCCTCAACTTTTTTCTCATCCAGTCAGTATACAATGTACTCCTAGGTCTGTTGAATCTGCACGTTGGTTATAGAAAGAGTCACCAGCTTTCCCACTGTGTTCCCACTGAGGCATCCCGGAACACACCAATAGCTGGTAATTGGTGGAGAGGGACAGCACTTAGAGAGGGACAGCACTTGGAGAGGGACAGCACTTGGAGAGGGACAGTACTGGTGGAGGCAGGTCCTGATGACCATCAAAGCAATCCACCAAGAGGACCATCAACTTGTTAGAGAGGGAGAGCAGAGAAATCATTATCAGCAGGCTTCCTCAGCTCGATGAGGAACTGACAGCTTGGTGGTGGCTGCAATGCAACTGAAGTTCTCAAGCCATCTCGTAACCAGTACCCTGTAACGACTATACACCAAACAGGCTATGCTGCTGGAGATTATCATTTCGTGGGATGACTTCTTAGAGAACGCATTGGAAATGAATCATGTTGGACTGGTGAGTGAATGCTAGCACTGTGGATGGAGAGAATGGTGTGGAAGTCAAAAGCGGGGTGCTGGGGATCTGTGGCCATCTTCCTTGGTAAAGCATTTAGCATCCTAAACTTCGAAGGAGACATGACCCCCCCCATCCACCCCCGGACTTTCATGTAATTTTTTTTTTTTTTTAAATTTGAGTTATGGTGAAACCTGATAAGTGGAACATTTATGGGTGAAAACACCCCAGGTGACAAAATAGAAGGTGACAGGTGGCAAGTCTCAAGTCTCCAGGTTTTAATTAATGTGTTGTCATGTTATTTGTAAACAGCTTAATGATGTCCATGGAGGAGGAGAAAGAGCGATAAAAATCCTTCTCACACAATCATTCAGTTCACTTTCAGCTGAAAACACCCACAGTACAATTCTTTGTTGTGTGAACCTTTTTGAGATATTGTTAAACAAGACATTTTTTATGGATCAAGTAAATGATAAACTCAATATAACATATATAACATTTTCTGGGCATGTGGAGCTGCAAACTTATAGATTTCTTTATTTTACAATCATGTTGATTGTTTATATTCTAGTAATCTTCTGTAATTCCACCATCTTGTTCATGATCTGGATTCAGAAAAGCCTTCATGAGCCTATGTACATCTTCATTGCAGCTTTGCTCCTGAACTCTCTTTTCTTCAGTACTAATATCTACCCAAAACTTTTGATTGACTTTTTATCTGACAAGCAGATCACATCTCTTTTCCAGTGCTATATTCAAAGTTTCATTTATTACTCTCTATGTGGCTCTGAATTCTTACTGTTGTCAGTTATGGCCTATGACAGATATGTGTCTATATGTAAGCCTCTGCAGTATCCAATTATCATGACTAAAACAACTATCAGTGTTTTGCTGGGTTTTGCTTGGTTGTTGCCAGCTTGTCAGCTTGTACCATCTCTTTTTATGAGCACTAGTATGAAAATCTGCTATTTGACTTTGGATGGAATTTTTTGTAATAATTCAATTTCCCAACTTTATTGCATAAACTCAAGTGCAAAATATCTTATCTATGGTGTGTTTATAATACTTAATACTATATTCATCCCCTTGCTTTTCATACTTTTTACATATTTAAAAATACTTATAGTAGCCTATCAAAGTAGCACAAATGTGAGGAGAAAAGTTGTGCAGACATGTTCACCTCACCTGTTGGTCCTCATCAGTTTTTCATGTTTGTCCACTTATGATATCGTCATAGCACGACTGAAAATTGATTTACATAAAACTACACGTTTTATATTGACTTTACAAATGGTTTTGTATCATCCTCTTTTTAATCCAGTTGTGTATGGCCTAAAGATGAAAAAAATCTCCCACCACCTCAAGAGGTTTTTCTTTCGAGGAAAACTGAGTGTGAATGTCAATGCTGATTTCTAATCAGGAAGTTCTTCTGTGATATAATGCAAAATTTGTTTTATAATTTCTCTACTATGTAAAGCATTCGGACAACAAAATCTATAGGCTATGATCCATTTAGGTATAATACACAATTCAAAATTCATTGTTCTTAAGCTGCACATATTTATACCTGCATTTAACACTGATGTCCTTACATTTCTACTATAATCCTATTGCTCATAAATACATCATGAAGGACAATAGTAAGCTACTTGTACATGTTGCTCTACAATTTCTGCAGTAGTCTTGCATTATAATCACAGTGTGTGTGTCCTATACAGTTAAGCCAAGAGGTATTTGGACAATGAAAATTATTTTTTATGATTTTGCCTTTAGTCAGTCCTAAAATAAAACAATAGAGAATGGTTAAAGTGTTGACCTTTTACTTTTATTTTAGATTTTTCACAAAAATTTATTTTGTTGCATTTCAAGTAAAGCAGCCTTCCTTACAGAGGTTCAAACTATATGGATAAAGTGAATATTATAAATAACCATAATTTTTTATTCTTGGATGTTATCGGGATAGCTTGATTGATATGTCCCTTCAACAGTGCCTCACACTCAGCAGCCTCTCTCTGAAATCTCTGAAAACCCAATGCATTTTAATTTATATTTTTATTGTATTCATGTATTTGTTGTATTTGTTTTTAATGCTGAAAAGCACTTTGGCCAACTTAAGTTGTTGACTGCTCTATATAAATAAAGGTTTATTTGATTTTGTAATTCTTTAATTTTTTTTTTTTTTTTTGGTAATTTATAAATTATCAAACTTAACAACATCTACTGTCAAGCCATTTAAAAAAATGTGTGAAGGGACTCCACATTTCATAAAACTCCTCAACTTGACCTCTCACTGTGTAGGTTAATTTTTCTAGTGCCAGATAGCGAGACATTTCTTTTGTACATTGACTAGAATTAGGTCTCTGGACATTCTTCCAGTTCAAAGATACTACACCTTAGCTTGCAACAAACAGAAATTAATAAGCTTATGTTTCCTTTCATGTATGGGAACATCTTTGGCGTAAATGTGTAGTATACATTTAAACTTCTGTATATGTGTGTGTATTGTATGACCAACATATCACAACTAAAGTGCTTTGTTTCTGTGCTGAACCTGTTGAATAAATGTCCAATTTGACATGGACACCTGCTCTGAGTTCATTATGTGTCTGAGGCCTTGGAATTGTTTTGGAAAGTGTGTGTGTGCTGCCTCTGCACACACACATAATTGGTCATATGAACCCTAATTATCCAAATCCAGCTCATCTTTCAGAGAACTGTTTTTTTTGTTTTTTTTTAACCTTTGCACCTGATGTGTGCAATATCATTAATAGGATCTTTACAAATTGGACAATACCTTTAGTTTTAAGTAAATGGAAGTGAAATCACAGATTTAAGCTGCAGATGGGAAATTTCCAAGAATCCAGTAACTGGCTAGAAAATTTGAACACGTATAATATTCATGCCCCTCCCAACCTGTCTGTTGGACTTAGGACTTTCTCCTTATACTGTGCCCCTGCTGTCAAGGGGTGTGTCACGGGTAGGCTGGAGTTCAGAACCCAGTTGCAGAGTCCTTTCTCAAGTGAACAGAGTCCTTTCACAAAATGCAGAAGCAACTAAGGTTTCTAATAGATAACAAAAATTCACCACGGCAAGTGGGGAAAAACAAAGCAAAAACAAAATGGCAAAGCGACAATAACACAAATTCACCATACTCGGAATGTAATGAGGTACACAGATTCTGGGAACCACGAGAGGATAACTGGCAAGTACAATCCCACACTGGGTGTAGGGAAGAAGTGTTTTAAGAAGTCTATTTGTGGTTAAGGAGCTGCAGGTGTGGAGTCTGGCGTTCTCTTTTGCTCCACCTGCAGGAAGGAAAAGGGCAGCGCAGACGTACATGTGAGGAACATGACTGGGTGTGAGGTACTCGCCATGAGTGTGCACATCTGAGCTGTTGTGCACAAGTGCAAGGAAATTACATTACTACAAAAACCCAGGACACCAGGAAACAGATAACTCACAATAACTCAATAATTCCATGAATTGAGGTAAATAATGTGACTAAATGGTACCTGGAGACTTGGAGAGAAGACACTGTCATCTTTTCAGCCCCAATGGGAAAAGCAGTTAGACCAGGATGTGAAAAAATAAACAAAAACTGAAATAAGACAAGATGATATTTTTGTTTTGATGAAAGGGGATTTGTCCTATAACTGGAGTCACCTCATATGTGATCCCATATTGTGGGGTTTCTGTTTAGAATGATGATTACAGTACAATTTAGACTAAGCACTTTATTAGATGATTGAGATGAAAACATCATGTCAGTTCATGTTCAAAAGAGTACTTTAAAAATGCTAACAGAATTACGTTTTTAAACCTTTTTTACGGTGAATAAATATTTTTTGTTTGATGTGATTAAATTTTGTATGTTAACCAATTTCAAATATATATCAAACATGAACATTTACTTATACATTGTGGCATATTCAAATTTATTGGACCTTTTAGCAAACTTTCAGTCTGCAGCTGGTGTAAAGTCTACCAAAAACCCTCCATCTGCCTGTTATCTCCAATGACGTGATCAAAAATGTTTGTTTAGTTAGATGTGGAAAAACACCAAGGGCTGCAGGGGAAACTGTCACTCCCACCCCTCCCACCAGAGATTGTATAATTGCTTGTTGGTCTTGGTGAAGTTTTGTGAGGTTGTTGGAGAGTGAGTAAGTCTGACACATACCATCCGCACTTCATTCTGAGCTGTGAAGGTGAACACTCAAACTGCAGGTAGCAGCTACTAGCACTGTAATGCACATTTGAGACTTGTTCTTTGCCTGTTGTGTAATCTTTTTTTTTTCTCCAAAATAGTATTTATTTCATGCCAGCCCCAATGGATAATGAATTCAATGAAACTCTAATAACCCTTGGTGGACACATTGATCTGTACAAGTACAGATTTCTTTACTTTGTAATCATGTTAGCTATATATGTTATAATACTCTGTAGTAATTCAACCATCATATGCCTTATTTGGGTTCATAAAACCCTACATGAGCCTATGTACATTTTCATTGCAGCCTTGTTACTGAATTCTATTCTTTACAGCACAACTATCTATCCCAAACTTCTGATTGATTTTTTGTCTAAGAAACAGATGATAACTTACTCAACCTGTTTGTTTCAGTGTTTTTTATATTATTTTCTTAATGGTGCTGAATTCTTACTGTTGTCAGCCATGGCCTATGACAGGTATGTTTCTATATCTAAACCCCTACAATATCCAATTATCATGAGGAAAACAACTGTTGCATTTTTCTTGGGCTTTGCTTGGCTTGTGCCTGCCTGTCAGATTGCAGTGCCGGTTGCTCTGAGTGCTAAAACCCAACTCTGTCATTTCATTTTGAAAGGAATCTTTTGCAACAATTCAATGTACAAACTTCATTGTGTGACTTCAGCAGCACTGTCTGTGTATGGTGTTATCGCTTTGTTAAATCTTACTGTACTCCCTGTGCTTTTCATACTTTTTACATACACAAAGATTTTTACAGTAACATATAAAAGTTGTGGGGAAGTTAAGAAAAAAGCGGCACAGACCTGTTTACCTCACCTGCTTGTTTTAATCAATTATACCTGCTTGGTTACATGTGATGTTATTATTGTTAAATTGGAATCAGACTTTCCAAAATCTTTGCGTTTGACATTAACTTTACAAATCATTATAAGTCATCCCCTTTTTAATCCAATCATATATGGACTAAAAATGAAAGAAATTTCCAAACACATCAAAAGACTGTTCTGTCGAGGCAAATAAATTAATATGAAGATGCTTTAAAAGCATGTTGAAAATAAATATGCTGTTGACTTGTACTCTGGGGAGATGTCGTGACTTATTTCACAGTGGAAATTAAAGAAATCTACACTTTAATAGCTGTCCTTATAATGTAGTTTAAAGTAAAAGAAAAAATAAAACTGAGCTTGGTATTCAGAGATTTTGACAATGGTCCTGCTGCTGTCTGACTCTACAGTGACCTATGTTAACTCTGTACATATATCTATCATTGCATCTGCTGTGGTTATCAATACTGTATGATGTGAATCATCGCAAGTGCAATATACACAAATCAGTTTATTGAATTTTTATTTATTGATGTCTTTATACTGTAGATACTCATAGCCACATACTCAAGCATATTCACATATTTAGAGAAACATTGGTATTATTAAATACCTTTTATTTTTTTATTTATTATTTAAGCCTGAGTCACAATGACCTTTACCAATGGCTGCAAAGACTCTACGAATGAATTTTGGACCATTTTCTACGGCATCTTTGAGGCAGCTTTATAAGAATCCAGCTTTTGCAGCCTGTTTCTAAGTTTGTGGCCAAGTTGATGGTAATGTTTAAGATTTTCTGCAAATGTGCCAGGAAAATCCTTTTGGTAGGGCCAACAGACAAATACCTTAGGAACAACCAAGGAGAACAATGCACTGTCTCCATGTAAGTATGGCAAAAGAACACATTAAGTTGTTCTGGGCGTCTGTTACAGCGTTCCCATGAACACCTTTCTAATGGAGATGCATAAGGCATAAGGCGTAAGCACATCATCTCATAATTTTAAATCCTTTTTTGTTACATTAATAAATTCTGCACTCTGGAACAAGCTTTTACACACTTTATTAATAGATTTGTTTTACAATTGTTATTTATGGTTCTGTACTATTGAAGTTTTATATAAATAATAATTTTGTGCTTGGAGGTATGCATACATATCCTAAAGTGATTAGAATTTTTTCGTCACTTCTAAATGTTAAAAATAAGAATTTATAGTAAAAATCTTTTGTTGACTCCAGTTTCCTATTTTACCACAACAAGCACACGCTTTTTGTCTTTTATGCAAGAAAAAGATTGGTAATCACTGCATTATCCTATGGGGGTCATGGGTAAATAATTCAGAGATCTTGTAATTTCAAAAGAGATTTGAACCGTGAATGAGGAAGGGTTCAGTTTAGAAGTCAATCTGTTCATTTTATTTGACAGAAAAAATTCAACTGAGGAGACAGCACTTTGATATGCTCCTAGTGTGATCTGAAGACAAAGCAAAACAACTGTAAAACTGTAAACCGGGTCACGCCGATTCCACTACTCGTAATTCTGGTATTCAAATGGACCTCCCTTTCTTGGTTCTTAAAGGTGTTTCAACATCCATACTAATAATGCTTGGAAGATGGGATGTCCAAGGACCAAGGTAAAGAAGGACATTAGGCTTGAAGTCTTTGAGCATCAAATTAGCTAAAATACTCTCACAACTCAAGCCTAATCAATGAAGTTCATTTGGGGTTGAAGAATATAAATATACTGACTACATTTTTTACCACGCTCAAAAACCTGAATCAGATTATTGGTGAACTCACACATTTTCAATAGCCCATGTTTGTGGGGATGGCAGTGATGATGTCATGTTTGGTGAGGTGTTTAATGAGATCCATGGAGAGTCAACGATAAAAACAGTCCAACATGTTAATCCTGAAGCCAAACATAAAGTTCACAGCTGAGAGCCTGTTAAGTGTCTCTGAGTGAGGTGATCGATACAGGGTAGACCATGCAGAAGTCAACAGACTTTTATTCTTGAATCAAATTTAAAAGTTTGTTTTACTTGACTGAACATCACTTTTTTAATGGAAACCAAACTGAATATAACATACATTATTTTAGGTGGACATGTAGAGGTGCATAGATACAGGTATCTTTATTTTCTGGTCATGTTAACAGCCTATATTCTAATAATTGGCTTTAATGGCTGTATTATAAGCCTTATTGTTGCTCACAGAAATCTACATGAGCCCATGTATGTTTTCATTGCATGTTTGTTAATCAATTCTGTTCTTTTCAGCACTAATATCTACCCAAAGCTTTTGATTGACTTTCTATCAGAAACGCAGATCATATCCTACCAAGCTTGTCTCTTTCAGGTTTTTACTTTTTACAGTTTGAGTTGTACAGAGTTCTTACTGTTGGCAGCCATGGCTTATGACAGGTATGTTTCAATATGTAGGCCTCTGCAATATCAGAGCATAATGACAAAACTCACTGTAATTATTTTGTTGATTTTAGCTTGGCTTGTACCTGCCTGTCATGTTGCAGTGCCAGTTGTTCTGAATATCCATAACACACTCTGCACCTACACTTTACAGGGAATTTTTTGCAATAATGCAGCTCAAAGCCTTTACTGTGTGAGTTCTAAAGCACTTTCTATTTATGGTGTAATTGTTCTGTTTAATGTTGGAATCTTTCCAATGATTTTCATACTTTTTACATATACAAAAATACTTGTAATTGCATACCAGAGTTGTGGAGAAGTCAGGAAAAAAGCTGCACAGACTTGCTTACCTCATTTATTAGTTTTAATCAATTATTCTCTTTTGTTGACATATGATGTTGTTATTGTTAAATTGGAATCTGATTTTCCTAAAGTGGCCCGTATTGTAATGACAATGCAGATAGTGACATATAATCCTCTCTGTAATCCACTTATATACGGTCTAAAAGTGAAAGAAATTTTTAGACACCTCAAAATGTTTTTCCTGTCAAGTCAAAAAAATAATTTCAATAATTTATAATTGCTTTTATTATTTTGATTATATAGAAATGTGTAAATGCTATGTTCAATTTTAAGAATGTATTCAACATAGATAATATAATCCTCCAAGTTAGTGGTTCTCAAAGATTTTACAACAGGAAACAACTTTAGAAAATATTCAGTTTTCCACAGTACAGTACTACAGTTATGAACAGGATAAAAATTAAATACTATATGAATATAAACCACATTTAGGATTTAAAACATTGCAGTCAATCAGTCATGAAAGTGTTCAAATAGACTGCTTTAAAAAAATCTTCAGTATTGATAATCCAAACAGGTTAGCGTAGTGACCTTATTGACTGAATACAAAAACAAATATATCTTTTCTCTCCAAATTTAAAGTTTAGTAAAAATTTTATTTCATGGCTTATACGCTTGATGTGTGTGTGTATGTGTGTATATATATATATATATATATATATATATATATATATACATACATACATACATACACACCCAAAGCTTCTAACTGACGTTTTATCTGAAAATCAGATAATTTCATATCCAGCCTGTCTGTTTCAGTTTCATGTTTTCTTTGTTCAGAATTGTTACTACTGGCAGTCATGGCTTATGACAGATACATATTTATATGTAAACCTCTCCACTATTCAACTATCATGAGAAAATCTACTGTGGGAATTTCTTTTTACCTACAATGTAACCTACAATATACTGTTGACAACTAATGGGGCTAGTTCATGGTACATAAGCATCAGCGCACTCAGTTGCCAATTGTGTCATGTTTTTTCTGTCATCTTCATTGTGTTTGAGCTGCTGCCCGATACCTCATCCTCAACCAACAACAGAAACATAAAAAATATCTCAAATATAATGAATGATAGCAGCTTAGTTAATAAGAGTGAATGACTTCCTCTGTAAGATTATGTATTGTCACTAGCTTAGGAAATAGTGGTAGTGAGTCTGTTCTAATACATTGGTATACTCTGGTGTGAGTTCATCTGTTTTCTTGATCTTTTCAGGTAATCTGTTTTTATTTTTTCCTTTGAGAAAGGCATCTGACTAAAGTTGAACAATTGAAACAATTCTTTGGTTTATTATTGAGCATCTGTAAGCTGACAGTGCCGCTGGGCCTTCTTTTAAATGGTGAATAAATGTTAGAAAAGCTAATATGGTAACATTGGATAAAATAAATCTCAGACCCTAACAAAAGCAGCTCATTCATAAAATTGCACAAAGAAACATGGGAGACATGAGGAATTTTGAAATGTCCATATCAGGGGAGTAGGCTGAGATCTAAAACGAAATGTGTGGGATTGCAGCCAAATAAAACTTGCAACAAGTCAGTAAAAACTAAACTGTTCTCTAAAATCCCCAACTGCAACACTACCAGTTATGAGGCACAACAGATTTGCATTCATGTATTTTGCTTGGCAGCTTTTGATAACAGAGGACAGCTGCATTTCATTTTATTTATGTCTGCATATATATTAATAGTTAATACCAAATTTGGCAAAACATGAATTATATACACACACACATACACACACTTTTGCATATATATATGTACAGCAGAAGTATGCCCAAAGGAAAACTTATTCTGATAAGGGACTGATATTAAATGTGTAATAAGTGCAGAGAGTGGTGGTTTTCAAAATATTTACTCTTCCAACCAGTTAGATTTAATACTGCCCCATCCATGTACAACAGCCACCAAAAATTTGGTTCATATACTAGATTGTCAGCATCTAGAAGAGTGAAGCCTTTCCTGCTTTTATATCCCCCCTTGTTTGTTCCACAGTTGCATGGTGCTTTCCAGGTTTCCTGTTGTATGGTGAAGAGATTGTGGCAGGATCCAAACACAGAAGACAAGAATGGAAGGAATACAAAATTAAAAATTCTTAAATGAAACAAAAAGGCAACACAAGCATGGATCCAACAAAACTCAAAAATACCTTACAGTCAAAACCAACTCCAGGTAAACAGGTAGTACCAACTAGCCAGCAGCAAGAGAAAGACAAGGCAAGATATACAACAGCACTAACAAGACACAGGTGCAAACAATCAGGGCAGATGTGAGCAAAGGAAGTCTAACTATAACTGAACACAGGGACACAGACCTTCAAAATAAAACAGGAACTAACCAAAAACTAAACCCACAACATTTCGAAGCCAAATTGCATCTCTCCAACTCTGGTGACAGCTGAAGGCTAGAGTCCAAAAACCAAAGTTTATTACCAGGTGCCACAAAAAAGGTGGTTAATATTGCAGCTATGGCAGATGAACAGTAAGTGACAGACAGAGAGAAAAAAAATCTAAACGAGACCTGATGACCATGCAGAGCAGGTATGACTGAGTGTTGGCAGAAACCAAGAATGGTGAGTCAAACACAAAATGAAGAAAATAAGGAAAAATGTCTGAAATGTTTCACAACAGCAATACAAAAACAACTAAGAAAAAACGGACAAGTAAAACAGAAAGGTACCATGTCTGCTGGCTGCAGACTGTGGAGAAAGTGAAGCTTCACTTATTTAGAAACACATGGCCTCTTTTCTGAAGAGGTCATGGTTATGCTAAGCCTGGTTTATGTTGGACTGGGTTTTGTGAGAGGATTCTGGATGTCTGATTCTGAAAATTTTCCTGACTTTAGCATCAGACCATTTTTGGATTACCCGTTTGAGATCTGAAATAAACTATCTTGCTCTTACCTTTGAAACAAAAGTCTGTCTTCCCTGGGTTCAGTCAGACAAATCATTACAGTTAAAACATTTAACTCATTTTATTTACCGTGTTGTATACGTTGTGAGCCAGACTGCTGATCCCAACACAACTGTGTTCATTCTTATCTTGACTATAAAGCCTCTGATTTCCTTATTCTTGCTGCTAAACACATCACAGTTTGTGTTGTTAAAACTATCCTGAAGCATTAGATCTCTCTCTTCAGCAGTTTTCTGAAGTCTCTAAATTGGGTATAGAATGTCGTTTAGAGTGAAAATTGCTTACATCCGTTTTACACACCCTGATATAATCCCTGTGAATGGCCCTTTAATAAGAAGAAGCTTTGGCGTGCTCATGAATAATTAAATATCCCATACACCGATTGGTTATTGAAAGAGCTGTGCACTGATTGGTTGCTTTATAGCGAAGGCACATGTCCAAAGGAGAAATTGTCCCCACTGACTAGTGTCACTCAGTGAAGCTATCATGGCTATCTATGAAGGCATCTAGTATTCAGCCTTATATGTTTGAGCCTATTTCTGATGAGGAATCAGAAGTTGAGGAATGGCCAATAGCCTCGAGACTGGAAACAAATGTTTCAGAATGATAAGTAAGTATTTTCAAGCTTATTAGGTGCATCAGTCATTTAAACTGAACACTCACTCTTTCCTGCGACTCTAGTACTTTCACAAGTTTAGCACATTTCATGGATGCTAGTTAGCATATTATCCAATGTATGAAGTCAGGTTCAATGTCAAACTTGCTCCGTGGTTAAACTCAAAATGTTGGTGTTTATGAAATGTGTTCAACTGCAGCTAATCCTTTTTGAGTAAAAATGACCCAGTAAGGTAGTTTTTATTTTATTTTATTTTTTTGCTGCATCTTCCTAATGAGAAGTTACTATCTCTTCATATTCTTGCTATTCCTTAAAGAATATGTTATTGATATCATGGATTTTAAATTTTGAACTTATCTTTTACACATTTTACAAAATTCTAGTGGTTCAATTGCCACCCCAGGCTTCATTAAGTGAGTAAAAATTGACCTGCATTTATTGCCTATGGAATTTCATAGGAAGCTTTGATTTTTATCAACTGTAATTGTCATGAATATATATTTTGTGAACCACAGACTAAATCATAAGTGAAGATTATTTTACAAAGCAAGATCCGATGACTGTGTTATCTTAATTTTTTTACCTAAAAAAAAAAAGTGCATTTCGTTCATTATTACTTGTGAAAGGGGTTGTGTGTCTTAACATTAACATCAACTTTCCCTAGTTTATAGTTTCCTTACATAGATTATGGTATTTCTCCTATTTAACGCGCCACCCACAAAGCTAGGGTGCAGCTATTATTTTTATGCCAGTTTCAATAAAAATTGAGCGCAGTTACGACCAAGAGTTATGATTTGCAGAGACAGACACTTACCTTGCTCAAAATTTTCCTAATCTTATGCAGTA
>JAOWBL010046911.1:0-15394 GCA_028564865.1 Zenarchopterus dispar | reverse complement strand
ATATATATATATACATAGAAACATATAGTATTATTGTTTTTTTATTCGATTATTATCTCCTTTAGGAACGAAACAGCTTTCCCGCTTTGCAGAAAATAGAAAAAACAAAGTTCGCTGCAAGTATGGCGTGCATCGCCCTGGGCATCAGGTATGATCTATATGTGTGTGAGAAGTGAAAGAGAAACAGGAGGAAGGAGAGTGAGAGGTGTGTGGGAGGACGTCGGTGAGAAAAGTTGCCTCGAGCAAGTCAAGGTCGTTGGACTGAGTTCAGAAAATCTCAGCGCCAGAACTCTCCTCGGTGTCTGTCTGAGTTTACGGTTCCTGCTTTTCCTGATGACAGAAACTGTGCTGATTTGAAATAACAGCTGATTTGTTAGCTAATTTTATTAGTCAAGTTTGTCATACGCCTGCCTTTTAATTTGTCTGATAAACAGTGTCTGGGCTGGATCTCATGCTGGTGCGCTTTTAATTATTTCTAACCATGAAAGATGGTTGGAAGTCTTTTTAAGTGTCTCTTTTTAAAGAGTCTTTTCACTGCTAGAATTAAATTGGATTTATGAGATGGTCCTGAAGGATGTCTTACCTTCTCGACACCTCCCTTCACTTCCAGTGGCAGTTCCAGCCTCTGAATCCTTGGCTAGAGGATGATTGCTTTTCACTGCTGTTAAACCATCTCAGCCACGCAGAATTAGAGTTTAGAAGATCTATCACGTCTACGTCGGCAGGTTTCCCACTCCCTGCCAGGGGATATATTCCTGACTTAATCACTTCTAACTAAAAGAAAAGACAGGCTTTTTTTCGTTTTTTTTTTTTTTTCATTTGAAAACAAACTCAGGAGTTTTTATGCTTCTCAGACAGATTTCTGCAGATGTTCTGTTTGCTTTCTCTGAAAACGTGACACCTACCAGGTTTACAGAGACGTCTATAATCCCGACTGCCGGCCCAACTATCTGCGGTACGCCTGGAAGACGGGTCTGTTCGGGTCTGTTTGCTGGTATCTGCTCTCTGTCATGGGATGTTGCTTGAGGAAGAGGAACAGCTTACCACGAGCCCTTTGCTATTCTTTCAGAAGGGATTTGAGAACTAGACATCTTTGTCGAGTTTTATGAAACAGTCCATGTTTTTTCAATCCTTTTAGTCCTTATTTGCTTCTCCTCTGGGATTCAGAAGAACTTGGTTGGCCTTCAGATATTCTCCGACTCTGCTTGCGTTCACGCAAAAGTGACTCACCTGTTGGGTAACATTTCTTTTGGATATTATATAATTTGTCACATTTTACCACATTAATAAAAGGGACATGAAATAAATAGAGCTTTGGAGAATCCATTAGGTTGTTTGAAGTTACGGCTAACTCCAATTTTCTGACTGCACCCAACTTGGTTGCTTTGGTTTTGAAATGTGCCACTCAGCGAGAGGTCCAGATGTGCAGGATACTGTGACATCACACATCCAGATGAGAGCACAATGATCCAACTTTCACTTCCTCATCTCCACCTAACTGCACAAAAGATGGAGGCAGCATTCAATTCATGAAAGTGTTTTGCTTTTCAAAGGCTTAAAGATTTTTTAGAGTTTAGATGATAAATAATCAATAAAATGTTCTATAACTAACATGTATTAGACATCTGTGGAAGTGGGGGACTGGGAAGGTTCAAAGGAAATGATTAGTTTCCTTTTTGCCCATCAATCAGACTTTGTTTCTGTTAGTTCTCGGTGTTAATGCTAACCAGATACTTCCAGAAACAGACTGGATGTGAGAGTGATCGCCGGTGTGGCGTTTCCACCGAGGTCACATGTTGTGATGATGATGGAGATCAACACGCTAGATGTAATCCTGGTAGAAAGGTATTTTTGATTTTTTCCATATGTTACAGCTGATTAAGATGGGTTGATTGTCAATAAGATGAAAAATAAGAAGCTTTTTTTTTTATAGCGTATCTCCTACATATGAGACTAGACAGCTGTACCTTTAACTAGACACAGCTGTAGCCACTTTGTGCATCTGTGTATTTTTCACCAGGAGATCATACAACTCCCGTTGTAATCTTCTCCTGGGGTTCAGGAGAAGATTATCTAAACTCTTGGTTACGAGATCACAACAGAACAATGCAATATGGAAAAAAAAACTTCTGTTCTCGGATTAAATGAAATGGTCTCCAGTCAAAAACTGCCAAGCTGTCACCTGTCAATCATCAGAGCTAGGGCCTACAGCAGGAGTACATCACTTTAACTTTGAACACCAGACGAAGCCTGCAGGTGACACTCATGGCTGAATTTTGCACTTTTACTAAATCAGTGTGGTATTTTGACTATACAATATTAGATATCCCATCAAGTCCTCAGGAAAACTGCATTAACTTGAAAAAAGGGCAAAATAAGTCTCCTTTAAGCTTTTGCGGCTGCAGGCAGACATAAGTGGAATCATGACCTGATAGTGGGAGGTTTTTCTTTTAAATCTTCTGTCTCACTTGAAATAAAATTGCACACATCGTCCTATCTGCGTTATAAGTGAGATGAAGCTTTTTGATAAAATTCAGAAAAAGGTTCGAGAGCTCCCCAAAGGAGCCGTTATTAAGTCCATCCAGAAAACTCGACGGCGAGTCTCGGTCACAAGGACAACCGGGCCTCGGTTTTTCATCAGGTATTACAAGCGGCTTTGGCAGTACGCGGGTCTCTTTTCAAAGTCACAGTAATCTGACATTTATCCCAAATAACTAAGTGCACAAGTGCGAACGGCGGAGCAAAAGACATGAGAGGAATCAGAGAAAGAGGCACTTATTATCTTACTGAGAGACTGGCTGGCTAGCTAGCACGAAACATTCATCTCTCTCTCTAATCCAGCAGAAAATGGTAATGTTGGGGTGAGACGGGAGTAAAAGATAAAGGCAGGTGCTCTCTCTCTCTTGGATTGTGGGTGGATAAGAGACTTCAAGTCTGACTATTCTTTTCAGCGTCTGTATTTTTTCTGTTGGCAGGTTGCCCATTACGAGCCATTCATTGCTTGGATAACACTATCATTTGAAGATGTGATTGTAGATATCATGGGAGGCTCTCACAGAAGACAAAAGTGACCTCGCAAAACCATTCGGTGGATTTTCTGTAACATGTGAAGACAGTTGACAGATTTCTTTCCCCTTTTTTCTTAAGTCGTATTTAAACATAGCCATTGCTGCTGTAACTGCATCACCCAAGTAGACAGAAAGGATGCCTTGGAGTAATGGCTGTCTTCTGGCTACTTTCTCCTTCCCTTTTCTCCTCATTTTGATGTATATTTGGACTGAGTCCCTCTGTCCCTGCTGAGTCTCTTTTTGTCTAAGTGAATCTCTTTAGCTCAGGTACATGCTTCAGGGAACAGACAAGACAATCAGAATAAACTCCCAAGGATAGCTCAGGATATCTCTTTCTCTGTCTCCAACCATCTTTACCTCCCCTTCCACCTCATGAACAACAGTGAAATGACTCTGGCATAAAATAGTCTCATGATGCACCTGCTACTGTTTGCACATGCATATATTGTAAATTTTTAAAATTTTTAAAATTATTATTTTATTTCATTTATTTTTTATTTTTTAAATTATTTATTTTAATTTTTTAAAATTATTTTATTTTATTTATTTTTCATTTTTAATTATTTATTTTAATTTTTTTAAAATGTTATATATTTATTATTTTTATTTATTTTTAATTAATTGATTTTATTTTTGATTATTTATTTTTCTAAACTTATTCCAAGTATTTTATTTTATTTTGATTTATTTTGCTTATTCACATGTATTTATTTTTACGATATTTTTACTTTATTTTATGGTATATCTGCATCATTACATCAGAGCAGTTTCCTAGTCTGTAAACCTGTTTTACTGGCAATAAAGTGATTCTGATTCCACCCTGCTCTGCACACCCCCCCCACCCCCAACCCCCCCCACCCCGATTTCAACCCCCTCCCTTACTGAACTTAAACAGGTTTTCCCGCTCCAACAGCAGAAGATGCTTCAAGAAAAGCCCAGCTGGAAAACATGACTTGAATATTTACTAACGAGGAGCAGTGATCTTTCTCCTGGCAATGCTCCACATATGTTGAGCAGAAATTCCCCATAGAGTGGAAAATTTAGGAAGGGATTATTTAAATGAATGACTGCAGTGATTCGTTAAGCTTTGAACGTGCAGCTTACTGCCAACCGTGTCACTTTACTGCTGGAAAAAAGCTGATCTTAAACTTTGTGCTCGACATCAGTGGACAGGTGCTTTGAGGGGAAGGAAAAGGTGTTACCAACTCTTGCAGGAGCCCGGCCTGTGGACGAAGAGATTTTCCAGTCATGCAAACGAATTTCTAATGGCAGCAGAAGATCTTTTCAGGAATTATGATTCGCACTATTCTTAAATGACTGGTGACTTGAAACTAACTAGAAGGAGTCAAGGAAAAACTTTCAAAGCGCCTCATGTTTATTTATTTTTTTTACCTGTTAAAAGGAATATTCAGGAGCTTGAACGAACCCCACGTCTATTAATAATTGGTAAGAAGTTAAAAAAAATCTTTTGGGACTAAAATAACATGAATCGAAGTAGATACGAGATAGAACTGAGCATGTGTTTGCATCAAAATGGCATTTAATTACCTGGGAGCGATCAACAAAACATAAAAAAGTGAAAAAAAGTCATTTTAAGTCCTTAATAGGACTAAAAAATGTCATTCCACTTACGTGACAGTGTGGACAGAGTCTCATCAGTCAAATGGAGTACTTTTAACTATGTAAATGTACAACTAATCTATTAAAATGACCGTTTGTACAGAAAGGTTCTGTGGTTGCTGCCACCTTGTTAGAAGTCTGTAAAATTCCAAACACGACTGTTAAACTGCTCTGGACTGTTGTTAACGTCTGGAATGTCCTTTTAATTCATTTACGCTAGTCTCTTTTTTAATGGACGTGCCGTAACTGCAGCAGCCAGGACATTACGATTTTGAAGGAAAGTCACGAAGTTGTGAGGATGTAGTGATGAAGGGTTTATGGTCGCATCCCTTCGTTTTCTGGAATCAGAGGTATTTTTTTGAAGCGGAAGGTGCCTGTGAGGTAAGTGTAGTTAAACAGAAGAGTAAAGTCCCATTACACTCATCTAAAATAGAAATAATAAACAACCCTTTTTTCTTATCTGACCAGGTTGGTGTTTATTTGTCCAGCGCTGTGAGAGGAAACAAGCCGACACATTAATGGCGCCTGATCATCACTACATCTGGTTGTTTTTTATTAATTCAAGCTGCTCCTTAGATTTCTTTGGTCTTCATTGAAATGAGCTGAATCCCTCTGTGTTTCTGAGCACACAAATAAGCCCACATGAGTGGAAACTCCCACTGGTGCTTTTTTATGATTTGCTAACATGCCAGCTGAGCAAACCTGACCCTCACTGAGCTACATTGGCAATGTAGGGACATTTTTCCACACAGAAATAAGATTTAAAAAGAAAAACAACAACATTGTTTTTACATGTTTTAGACACATAAAAACAAAAAAGGCATTTGACAGTTTGATACGTGTGATGGTCGGTTTATTTCATGAAAAAATGACAAAAACCACCCGATGATGCAACGCCGTTCCTTCTGGCCTGGTTTGGATCACTTTTGCTACACTGACTCATGTGAGCTACCTCCCTTTCAGCCCTAAATGTCGAGCGTGCAGCTTCCCAGAACGACTTGTTTTCTGCTGGTCACTGCTGCACTGAAGTGGGATGTAAGGGCATCGCTGGTGTTATTGCTCAAGGGTACCTTGGTAGCCGCGGGGTGGGGCACCTCATAACCTTCTGATGTGAATATTTTGTGTCGACACTTCTTTACCAACTTCCTAATCAGTCCAAATATTTTTCCTTGGTACACCAAATGAGTACCCCTTATTGATCTTTTTTTTTCATGTGCTCCATCTACTTCCTGTTATGGATTATATTAATGTGCTCTCTCTTCATCCCTTCTTTCCAGCACTCCGGCCATTGTCTCTTCACCATGAAAAAAAAAAAAACCTCTGCCGGGATGCATGTATCGTTATCAAAGAAAGAAAGGAATACCAGTACGAACCGGTCCCGGGTCACACCCTGCGAGCTGGCGATGCGTTCCACCTGAGCGAGTTTGGAGCAGGGCACCGGGTAAATCAACGCCCCGCTTGGCTGGAAGCATCCCAGACATTTTGCTCATCGTCGTTTGTAAAGCATGTGTGAGTTGTAGTTTTCTAGAGCAGATGGAGGTGGGATCCGGGGCCGAACATTGGGGGGGCCCCTGCATCTCAGCGCGGTCTCTTTTTTCATGTGGGGATCATCACCCTTGAATGAATCTCATGAAGTGGAACCCCGACGCTGAGCTTCAGACGCATATACACCCTGCCCACAGTGGGTGGCTGGGGGAGAGAGTGGGCCTCATCTGCTTCTTGGCCCGTCCTACTGGGCCAAGAGAACCAGGGATCAACACTTCTCTGCATCTATGTCGCAGAATAAACTGATGAATAACAACGGGGACACGGGAAGATGAAAAAACATTTAAACAAAGGGGAAGAGAGAGAAGGTAAAAGGATGAGAAACGGCGCAGGATAACCATCCTTGTCAATAACTTTATACCTCATCAGGTAAAACTATAAAAAGCCACAAATTTAAGCATAATTACGTACTTTTCTCTTTTTTTTGAGTGACAGATGAAATCTATGGTGTCAAAACACCAGCTGCCATCACTTCTCAGTATATTTGACTTCAGATCTGTAAACAAAGACTTACAGAGAATACTTGTTCATATTTTAAACAAAATTACTTATTACAATAATAATAATAATATGGCTTGTAGTACTGTAACCAGCTCTAAGCTGACCTGGGAGGGTGTGGGGGGTTTCGACAGAGCCGACCAGAGTCCAACCAAATCGGGCTTCAACAGCACTCTCCAGAAAACCTCTGGGTCATGTCGGGTTTGTCCAGTTCTTTTAAAGCAGGCTATGATTAAAACTAAACCTCTGCTACATCACAGAGGGTGGGATCTTTTCCAACAAAAATATTGAGCTTGAAAATATCAATCCAGATCTCCGATGGCTTTTCCTAAGAATCAACAGGTACCATTTATCAGCCAGCGTTTGGCTTAAGAACCCACAGTGGGGTCTGGAGAGAAAGAACAAATAAACAATCCACCGATCTGCATAAATACATCGATTTTATCAGGAGTGAGTCAACCATCGATACATGTTAATAAGAGGGACTTTATAGTCTTAGAAATAAAAATATGAAATGATACCGATATCAATAACATATCTTGAAAGACTTTGATATCAATGACTCATTTCCCAGTGAATCCATTTAATCTTGTATTAATTGCTAATTCACACATAACTTCATTCCCATTATCATCAAAAACAACCTCATGAGTTTAAATGGAGCTCGAGAAACCAAAAACCTGGGTGTCAATCATAAATCGTAACATTCAATATGAGCCAGTGTCTGACCTCTCTGGAACTCAAGATGCACAATCAAAGATGGAGACAAATGTCCTACATGCTACAAAAACAAGGAGAAATGATGTTATTTGGACCCAACCCAACCTATGACAGTGTCGTTGTCTTGTTAGATTCATTTGACAACCTCCGTTATCAAGGTGAGCTTTTTTGCAGACTTGGTCAGTAATTCACTCGTTCACGTCATTCTTTGTATGTTGGCCTCGCTCGGTCATCACTCCTGAGGTCCACAGGCTGACGGGAAAGAAATGAAGTGATCCCATCACACCTGTACTGACCTCCCTTCACTCGCTCCCAGTTCATTTTAGGATCCAATTTAAGGTTTTATTACTCGTTTTTAAGAGTCTCGACAGCATAGTAGGACCATACTCATCATCAGAACACAGCGGTCCACTACTCGGTTGTTGGCCGGATCCAGGCCAAAAAAAACAGAGGTGATGGAGGCTTTTCATTAGAGGAACCTACTCTGTGGAACAACCAGTCATTCCACATGGAAGCTGCCCGGATGCTTGATCATTTTAGAACACCACCATAAAACACACTTTTTTTCTTCTCTGGCTTTTAGTCTTGGTTCAGTAGGATATCTTGGGTTTTACTGCTCAAACCCTGCTCATTTATTTATTTATTTTATTGCTTATTGTGAGGGTATATTTGTATGACATGTGTGGTACTTTGGTCGATTGAGACTAAACTTTGGAGAATAAATCCACATGAACATGAGGTTTACATTAGGATAAACTACAGAGCAGTTCTGACAAAATCAAAACTCTAATTTATCTAGAAAGAAAACAAATGTTCTCTGCTCCTTATGAATATATTTATTTCTTTACATATTCCCACTTTCATTCATTTGTTTCTGTATTTTTGTGCCCGTCTCAGATTAAGGTGAGCATCTCACCGTGGTCTAAAGCAGTTATTGATTACCTGGGAGAACCAGAGAGAAAAATAAATGAATAAAATAAAAGTAACAAATGTATGACTCATCTTTTTTTCTTTTAGAAGTTACTGAGGCAGATTTCCATTTTAACCTTTCTTCTGCGTTTTCCTCTGTCACACCAACCAACTTCGTATGCTCTTTGTCTTGGGTTTTTCTTCTAGCTGGAAGCTCCATCTCCAGCATTCTTCCACCAGTGTTCTCACCATCTCCATCTCTCTTTTTCTCCTTTAAAGACATCCAACCCTGGCCGTTCCTCCGATGTGGTCGTTTTTAATGCTTCCCATCCTCGTCATTCCCAAAGAAAATCATAACGTCTTGAGCTCTGCTTCTTGTCTCTTTGTCAGGGCTGCTGTTTCCAGGCTACCCTCATCTTGTTAACCTTTCCCTTCGCTCTACCTGCCGCTCGTCCATCACAGATAACTTCAGAGACTTACCTTCAGCCACCATCCATCTCTTTTCCACACTCCCTTGTTCTGCACAGCTGAGCCCAAGTATTTAAACTCCCGCACATTTTCACTTGTGCTGACTGTCTCTAGTTCATGTTTCTACCTCTCCATGTTCTCTCTCACTGCAGGTGATCCACCAACAACACGGTCCATGGTCTGTCTGACCTCGTCTGTCAAGATATCCATCACCATGGCAAAAAGGGGCAGCTCTGGGCCAATCCCTGAACCCTTGATGTGATGCAGTCCCATGTTCACCTGAAACCCATCTGTCAGTCCTACTGCACACCTAACTGCTGGCATATGACAATCATACATGTCTTTTGCCACTCGCTTCCTCACACAATTCCTCCTTCTGAACATAGTTGTAAGCTTTCTCTGAACCTACAAAGATACAGAGCTTCCCTGTGCTTTCTTATTAGCAAAATAAATTCATGAATACATGACATATGAATGAATGCAGCAATATAAACATATCTTTGTCAGTATTGGGTCACAAGCAAGTGCCAGCCCTGAAGGAAATGTTTAAAAGAAGATTTCTACATGTGGTTATTTATTTCAGCATTTGCTTATTTATTCTTGATTATGTCACTTCAGGTTTTCCATACTCATCTTCGCCACTAAAAATGTCTTGTTGGAGTCAGATGAAAAACCTCTAGAGGCTCCATTAGTTTAATTCCACCCAAGCATGCTGTCAGAGCCCTCGTGTCGCAGTTATTGCACATCTGCTCAGATTGCAATAATGCTCATTCAAATTTATCCTCCATCACAAGCAGCTGAAGTCTAAATTCTGCTTTCCTGACACCACCAGCTTCTGACAATGTTCAGCCTGGGTTCATTACGGTGCTTTCATGCCGAAAGCATCATTTTTGGCTCAGACTCTGCAGGATGTGCTTGAATCGATTCTTGAACAGACGTTTGTTCCTCCTCGACTCCACTTCTTGCACATTAAATAGAGCTAACACTGTATAAGTAAATAAATAAAAGCAAACAATCCAGCTGAGTAATGATTACACAACACAGTGGCTCACCTGGCAATGCTCCAGTCGGGCTCTATCCTCAGGACGGTGGGGTCTTCGGTGTAGTTAAACTTGACTTCTGGGTTCCTGAGCTCAGCGTCGTCTATGTCCACCAGGACTGACGTGCTCGCTGGCGAGAGTCCAGCTGGTGTGACGCACACTATCTCCCGGGCATTCCTCCTGAAAGGACAGACAGCAGAAACGTTGAGAGGAGGGCTCCAAGCCGAACACAGAGAGCAAATCAGAAAGGTTGGCCAAAGTTAAAGTCAACAAAAGGACGAGAAATGTTTCCATAAAGACGCTCAAAAACGTCCGCCTTGATGAACCGGTCTGAACTGATATTTCCAGGCAGTGAGATTCAGCTTTTTCATAAAAAACAGCACAATGCGGATCAATGAAGAATTAAAAATACATACAAGATAGCTGCAGGGATAGTCTAGAGTGAAAACAGAATAAAAAAAGACTATTCATGGCCAAAACAGAATTGCAGACACAAGCGATGCCTGATCTCTGGGAATGATTGTATTCCTGTGGTAGAACATTCCTTTGATACTAAAATCAAAGCTGGATGGCGGGCGTTTTTAATGAACCCTTCCTATAATTACCAGTTTCAGAGGAATTGGCATGTTTTCCTTAAAAACCTTTCTGATGAAATAATTCTGATCAGAACCCTGTAACCTGCGAAGTGCTCGGACTCTCTGGATCAGAGGAATCTAATCTGCCTCATTCCACAACAAAGTTTTAACCCCTTCTTAATGAAACCCGCCTTCAAAATTCCTGCTTGAAAATGGTATAATTAATTCAAAATCAGTCTATGTTAGAAACTAAAAGGTTTTTCCAAGTATTTTGATATCAAAACAAAGGTAACACACGTGAGATTACAGCAGGAGTAAAATATGAAGCTACAATAAATGTAGATGGAATAAAGCAAAAATTAGAAAAAAATCACTTTGTAACTTAATATTACATTTGAAGAGTTCACATCTTTTTGGATTCACGTTGTGAAACACTAAAAGACTAGAAATCCAGTCATACATGCAGGCTGTACGACAGGAGTGAAAACACGGTGGTGGGCGGAGCCTGGGGCTAAATCTCTCAGATATGTCAACAAAAAAGTCTGGGACAGCAGGACGGGTTAATTGTGGATCAGTGGGTGGAGTCGGCCGTCTGCCAAAGAGGAAGTTGGCAGATCGACCCCCTGTCCCGTCATGTGACTAAGTGCCCTTGGGCAGGGCAATGCAACCAAGTGCGCTCTCTGGTGTTAAAACCAAAGTGAACCGGTGTACAGAATAGAAGTGCAATAGTGTGAAAATGGAAATTAGTAAATAAAAAACAGATTTAAAATCATTTTGAACCCCTCCCAGATGACTGAGCTTCTCACCCTATTTCTGAGGGAGAGCCCAGACACCCAGCAGAGTGTTGCTTGTATCCGTGATCTTGTTCTTTCTGTCACTACCCACAGCTGGTGACAGAGTCCACATCACTGATCCACCTGTCAACCTCCCGCTCCATTCTTCCCTTACTCATCAACAAAACCCCGAGGTTCTTGAACTCCTCCACTTAGGGAGGATCTGATCCCCGACCCGGAGAGGGGACTCCACCCGTTTTGCAGCTGAGGACCATGGTCTCAGATTTAGAGGTGCTGGTTCTCATCCCAACCGCTTCACATTCAGCTGTGAACCCCTCCAGTATGAGCTGGAGGTCTTGGACTGATGAAGCCAACAGAATCACATCATCTGCAAAAAGCAGAGACCCAATTCTGAGGCCACTGAACCAGAACCCCTCCCCCTCCCTGTAAAAATTATATCCAAAAATAAAAGTTGATAAGATCGTTCTGTTTTTGTTTAAATTTCATGCAGCATCCCAACAGGTTTAGAAATGGGGTTGCTAAAAATAAATAAATGAATAAATAAAACGAAGAAATAGAATGAAGAATGTGACTAGATACTAGGGGACCCCCCCACCCCCCTCCTCTGCTGCTTGTGGTTTGAGATAAAAAGGGAGATTAGTGTAAGGGGGTGGAGAAGAAAAACAAAAACAGGGAATTAAAGTCTTCTTTAATGAAGTTTAGACCTATTATCACTGGTGCACTAACATGGAACAAAACTAGAGGGGGGATTGGACGTGTTTATGCGTGTGCACGCATGTGCGTCCATGCTTGGAGGTCCCACAGGCAAAATAACATTCTGAATTGCAGTCTTGAGTACAGTCCCCAGCAGCTACATTATCTAATATGTATTTAGCACAGTTGAGTGGTGGCTGCTTTTCTGGGTCATGATGTATTCTGTATGGATGTTTATGTGTGTGTGTGTGTGTGTGCTCTTAGATGTACTGTTACGCATGCTGTGGTATCTCTGAATACTACACGAGTCACATGGAGAAGGAGAGAGTGTGCAAGAAAGGAAGGGGGGGAAAAAAGAGATAGATAATCTTCAATCTCCACACTCCCGTGTCCCTCGGCCCGTCACCATGGCAACCCCATTCAGAAAACACTCGAGCTCCGGCAATCTTCACAAGACGATGACACAAACACAGTCACAGAGTTTAGGGCGTGACAGATAAAGACGGAGTCGAGGTGAGGGAAGCGTTGTTGTGGAGTGGAGTCTGTGGGATTACCGAGAGGAGGAATCACTGCCGGGACATCAAAGCCGGTGTACACTTGCTTCAATAGAGATTAGCCGAGAGTGGGGGGGGGGGAGAGGGGGGGGGTTAATCCACGCATTTGACATGCAAGCAACCGCGGTTGGAGTTTGGAGTTTTTTTTTTCACGCAGTAGATTAGACGAGAGCCGTTCGAGTTGGTACAAAGAGATGCTTCATGTCTGCAAGCAACAAGCTCGCACACATGCAATAAATCAGCATCCCACACACACACACACACACACACACACAACCAAACCTGACACACTGATTACATGCTCACATGTGCATGTAATGTCTTTATGATAATGACATCTTTGTAGTTCATATGAACAAATCTTCAAACAGTGAATCCTTATTTATGCACATATTTTATGTGTTTTTTTAACCCCTATTTAAAGCTGTATTTATATTTACTTCATTATCAACATTACCTTCAATTTTAATTATAGATCTTTTTCGTTATTGTTGCTCTTATTCTTCGGTAAATCCAATTCTGCTGGGTGTCCCGTTCTCGTCCTTTCAATTGCGTTTCAGAGAAACGGACCGGACCCGTTACCTTTTGAAGTGGCAGGACTGCGACCCGATGCTGACGGACACGTAGCTGCCGGCGTTGAGGTAGCTGCCCTCGATGGTGACCCGGGTTCCTCCCGAGATGGGTCCCTGAGACGGCTGGATGCGGGTGAAGTAAGGCGTCTGAACCGGACAGGGAAAAAATATTAACAAACCTTTGAAAATGGACTCATCCAACCACCTGGTCACTGTTGAGTGAGTTACCGTGTTAAAGGAATCTGGGACTTTACTTTCTCCAGGAACATTAGAGTTTTGCCACAAAACATTTATGAGGTGACATAAAAGTTCAACCCAGTGGGAAGTAAAACAAAAATAACAAAATAACAAATGATGAATCGATAAATGATAAATAAAAAACAAGCAACATGTTAAATGTTTGAAGAGATTAAATTCTTACTTAAGAAAACTTCACCTAATGAGGTCATTTTATGTTTTTCTGTGTTTCCTGACTTAACTAGAGCGTTATTGTGATGAATTATTGTCTTAGGTGGGACTGGAGGCTTTGAAAAAAACAAACAAACAAACAAAAAACTCGGTTAATGTTTGCTGTGGCATTTCTATGCAAAAACACTAAAAAATTATTTTTTCCCCCTATTTATGGTTTTTCACTGACCATTTTTTCCTCCCATCAGCTCTGGATAACATCATCAAATCCATCAGCAAGACGTACCCGAGATGAAAATATGATGGCTGAAAACGACCAGCTGACGCCTGAAACACTTTCATGTAAGATTTAAGCCAATAATGGAATTATAAACTTATATTCCTTGAGGAGTCGAAGCTGCAACTTTGCAAACTTGAGTCCATATTATTTAGCCAAGGCAGCAACACATGCTAGTGGTATTATTATAAACTAAAAAAAAAAAAAAGAAATTAAATCAAACATGTATGAATTACAGAAAATGAGAAATAAAATAGCAATAAGTGCAGCACAAAGGAAGTTTAGGGAACGCATTACTTTATGCTTGCTCATCAGAACTAAAGTAGTCCTGTTTGCATTGCTGCGTATGTGGGTTGTCAGGAGATGTGATTATATGACGACAGGTTTGGTTTTGTGTTGATGTTTTATAGTCCGGGGTGAAATTAAAAAAACAGCAAATATTGCTGAAAATATTGCTGTTATAAAAGAAATCAGGGCAGTACAGTGGCTTAGTGGTTAGCGCTGTTGCCTCACAGTGAGAAGGTTCCTGGTTCGACTCCTGGCCCGGCAGGAGTTTGCATGTTCTCCTGATGCTTGCGTGGGTTTTCTCCAGGTACTCTGGGTTCCTCCCAGAGTCCAAAAACATGTATGTGAGGTTGATCGACAACTCTAAGTTGTCCATAGATGTGAGTGTGCATGGTTGTTCATCTCTATATGTGACCCTGTGATGGACTGGCGCCCTGTCCCGGTGTACCCCTCCCTATCACCTGTAAGGAGCTGGGATTGGCTCCAGCAGACCCTTGTGACCCAGGAAATGGATTCAGCAGGTTTAGAAAATGGATAAAACAAATTATATAAAACCAGCCTCACTTTTGAACCTTTTACCTTTTTTTTTTTTTTTAAAATAACTTTTTACTTCTGTCACTCACCACAAAGGTGAAAGGCCTCGGCGACAGCGCTCTGTAGTCATTGACGCAGTCCCTCACACACACCTCCACCTGGGCCTCCTGGACCCTGTAGCCGGTCGCGTCGTTCAGCAGACACACTATCCTGTTCACGGAGAGACACAGTTACTCAGATCCACGCTGGGTGGGTCAAAAATAACTTCAACAACAACAAGAAAGCTGTGAAAAAAATCAAGATGAAAGCATGAAAACACAATAACCAGGAAACACCGAGCAGCCTCCGCATCAGCATTTAGACACGAGAGGAAGGAGTCGTAACACCAGTGGAGGATTCATGTCGATGTCACACCGCAGCACGCTACCTCACTCTATAAAGATAAATCTGAATCTCAGCGGTGATGGGGGGGTGAAGAAGTAAAAATAAAAAATGGAAGAATCTGAGAAAGAAGTGGTTCAAGGCAGTCAGAAATAAAACACAGAATAATCTGTGAATGCGCCAGCATGCGTCATTTCCCAACTAAGTGCACATCAGGGAGATTGTTTGATCTCGCTGAACTCGATTCCTCAGCCGTGCAGGACCCTGCAGAGGAGTAAATGTTAGGATGGATGGATGGATGGATGACAAAAATAGAGGAACGCGCATATGCAAGGAGTAATGGAGGAGGAATGATAGATGGACTTTACAGAGCAGCGCACGCGTGCACACACACACACACACACACACACACACACACACACACACACACACACACACACACACACACACACA
>JAOWBL010046873.1:8576-25108 GCA_028564865.1 Zenarchopterus dispar | reverse complement strand
CTGGAGCCTATCCCAGCCCATCCCAGGCGAGAGGCAGGGGTACACCCTGGACAGGTCGCCAGTCCATCACAGGGCCATGTAGAAACAACCATTCACAATCACACACTCACACCTATGGGCCTTCGCTAGCTATTGTAATATCATAAATAATAATCTTTATTTGTTAGTATATATCTCAAGAAACACACTGAAATTTGTCCTCTGCTTTTAACCCGTGACTAGTTACACCAGGAGCCGTGGGCTGCTGCAGCACCCGGGGAGCAGTTGGGGCTTGAGGGCCTTCCACAGTGTCTCCCCCCGTTACCAACCCAGGGGACTGAACCTGGGTCCTTAACGCCCAAACCCAGCTCTCTAACCACTAGGCAATCAGTTCCCCCATCAGTTCCAATCATTTTTCATAAATAACTGGCAATTTATGCTGAGCTAAACCTCTGAAAAGTACATTTAAAGGACAAATTATAAAGGAAAGTCTGAAGCAATCATTCTTTGTTTTAAATCAAGACCCGGAGAGGACAAACTACATATTAAACAGGGAAAGACTGTTTCTTTGTTAGATGATTTTGTTCACATCCATGAATCTTTTTCTGACATTAAAATATATTTAAATACTTGAAAATCAATTCCTAATTAAAAGAACCCAACTAACAATGTCCATCTTAATTCTTCCTCACTCTGTCCTTGACACTTGGCCCACGACACTTTTGTTCCCAGTAATGGCAAAGACCTTTAAACAGATTACAAATTTGTACTCTGAATACAATTCTTTGTTACTACCCTTGATGCTGATCAGTAGTTTTGGTTCTTAGTGAACTTGACTGGTCTGCACAGAGTCCTGGCCTGAACCCGATAGAACACCTTTGGGATGAATCAGAGCGGAGACTGAGAGCCAGGCCTTCTCGTCCAACATCAGTGTGTGACCTCACAAAGGCACTTCTGGAATAATGGTCAAAAGTTCCTATAAACACACTCCTAAACCTTGTAGAAAGCCTTCCCCTAAGAGTTGAAGCTGTTATAGCTGCAAAGGATGGACCAACATCATATTGAACCCTGTGGATTAGGAATGGGATGTCACTTAAGTTCATATGTGAGTCAAGGCAGGTGAGCAAATACTTTTGGCAATATAGTGTATGTGTGTGTGTGTGTATGTATGGGCAGACATTCAAAATACATACAAACTTACACACATCCCCCTTTTCTCTCTCACACACACACATCCTCACTCACACACCATTTTCTGTTTGTCCCATTTCTTTTTAGGTCTATTTGTTTTTTATTAGCATGTCTGTCTCTTACTGTAATATATCACATCACAAAGACCAATCCCACTGAATACACTGCACCCATCACTGTCTTGTCTTTTTGCCAGGCTTGTACTTTTGTGTTTCACATTGGTGGTTTAGTCCTCCTTGGCAGAATTCTAATGTTAAGAAAATATGTGAGATTGGACTGTCAAGGAGGATTGGTGAAGGACACACACCTCACATTAATGCATCATAAGAAAATAAGCGTCAATAATAATCAATAAGTGTCTCCTGACCACCTCCACAGCCGTTGTTGTCGATGAGTGGTGAATGACTGATTTATCCTTAAGTCCATGATAATCTCTTTGTTCTTGACAAGGTCTTGTTGACATTTAAGATCAGGTTGTTTTTACCACACCTGTCCACACACGTCTCCCTGTAGGTTTTGATTGGCGGCAGCACCAAAACCAGCAGTCATGTGTCAGCAGTGAGAACAACTGTGGGCTCAGGACACAACCCTGAGGTGAGCCGATGGAGAGGGTAGCTGGAAGTGCTGTCTCCCACTCTCAATGATTGTAGTCTATCAGTCAGGAAGTCTAGCAGCCAGTTGCACATGGGAGTGCTGATTCTCAGGGGGCTCAATTTGCTCACCAAGTGTTGAGCGTGGTGTTCTTTTCCGTCCGGGTGACAAGCTCAGGTGAACAGTGAAGGAAATGAAATCCTGTGTAGAACAGTTAGACCAATAAGCAAACTGATATTGGTCAAATCCATGGGGCAGTGTGGATGATGATGTGGTCCTTTCCTAGCTTCTCTAAGCACTTCATCTTGATGACAGTCAGTACCAAGGGGCAGTAATCATTAAAACCCCTTTGATGATGGGCTTTTTTTGGGCATTGGTATGATGGTGGAAGACTTCAAGGATGATGGAACAACTGTCTGCTCCAGCAAGGTGTTGAAGATGTCTGTAAGTGTTTGTGCCAACTGGCCATCACACTCCCCAAGGATTCATCCTGGATTTTTGTGGGGCTTGCAGTCTTCTGTGTGTTCACTTTCATCAGGGTTTTGCGTACATCAGTCACAGTGAGATTCAATGCCATTTTGTCCGGCTGGGGAACAGCTTTTCTTGCTGGGGTTGTTGTCAGCAGGAGAAATTCTACAGAAGAACTTGTTGAGTGTTGAGAAGATGAGGGTTGTTGTCACACAGTGGGGAAGCAGCCTTGTAATCTGTGATTGCTTGGATCCCCCGGCCCATGCACTTGGTGTTGCTGGAGTCACAGAAGAAGTCCTGGATCTTCATGGTGTGGGCACATTTTGCTGTTGTAATAGCACAGTCAAGATTTGCTCTGAATTTTTATTTATATATTTTCTGTTTTTATTTAGTAATTGATCAGCATCTACTGCTGAAACGCATGGATTGCTCTCCACGAATAAGGATGTGATATCCTGTGAAGCCAGCCTGTGACGGGCTTATGCACTGTAATCAATTTAAATCAACACTAACTTTATGCTAAGAAATGTCCTCAGGTCTTATCAGGTTATTTATTGTTAAGAGAAATCATTCAAAATATGTATATTTGTATATTTTGAAACATACATTAAGCAGGTTGAAGGGAAATTGTTTAAAAAACATTACAAAAAAGTATGAAAGTAGTTCTAAAAATAAATAAAAATAAATAAATAAAATATGGAGAGAAATGAGACAAGGGTAAAGAGGTGAACAAGAAGCCCCGAAGCATTTGGTAGACCTTACTTCAATCAATAAAGCTCATTTCACCCATTGATCTTCTGACATCCTACTCACATCTGTTGGCCTCATTGAGACAGGAGGCAGGGAGGACATTGCACGAGCAATTACAAGAACTGCAAACATGTGTTGTGAAAGCATGATCATTACTTTGTCTTCATCTTGACTAATTTATTTTTAAGATGTTTTAACAATTGGTGAGCGCTTGTATGGACAATAACAGAGTATCCTTATGAAAAAGTTGTAGTTGTATGCAGATAAAGCGTCAGGAAGTTCTAACTGATTTGTACCAGGTCTAGGCAGCAGTACTGGGTGTACTCATGGCTCTTTCCAGGATAAGTCTGGTCCTGATATGGAAGTAGCTTCTTCCATGCCTGTTTTAATTTGTAGCAGAGAAAGATTAGACTCACCCAAAATACTGTGTAAATGTATTAAGTCTTGTGTTCGCTGCTCATCAACCAGAGCCAGCCCATAATAACAACAGGACAGATATAGTACTGTTAACACAATGAAACTAGATTTACTAAATGTCAGTTCTTTGGCAGGGTAAACGATTTAAATTCATGATTTTATTTCAAAACACAAACTAGTTTTTATGTTTTTTTAAGAGAAACATGGTTAAATTAAGATAATCATTCAGCAGTTCTTGAAACAACGCCTCCCAACTCCAGCTTCATGAGTAAACCTGACAGAAGAAGAAAGGAGGAATAGTTGGAGGAATAGTCACCTGTCCTGTTTAGCATCTCCCTTCAATGGAAGCCAGAGGTTTCCAAAGCCAGTCCATGAGGGCTGGTGTCCTGCAGACTTTAGATGTTTCCCTGCTTTGTCACACCCTGATAAAAGAGACTGTGTCATTAACAGACTTGTACAGACCCTGGTCACAAGCTGATGATGACCATTAGAATCAGGTGTGTTGATGCAAGGTAACATGTGAAACATGTGGCCCTTGAAGACTCACTTTAGACACCCCTGATATACGCAAATGTCTTCTAATTATTATGCTATATCAAAAACGACAACAATGCACTTTGTTCATTACCGTTCACAGGCAAACAATCCCCCTGAGTCAGTATACCCTGAACTTCTATCCATCTGTGCCTACAATGACTGACTCTTTCTTTACTGACAAAATTTAGAAAATCAGAAATTCAGTGGTTTTATGTTAGGAGCAAGATATGTATCACCTCTATGTCCTCTGTCAGAAACTATGACACACTTTTGTCCAGTCACTCAAAAGAACCTCGAAGACATCGTACATCCCCTGAACTCCACTATTTGCTGCCTTGACGCTCTGCTAACAGGTTTTTTTTTTAAGTGTTGTACATTGTATGGCCTTAAATCTTCTAGACATTGTAAATATGTCTCTGTTTTCAAGTATCTTCCCTGAGTGCCTAAAAAACAGCTGTCATTAAGCCACTTTTTTAAAAAAGAATAGTCTAGACAAGTCACTCATGAACAGTTATAGGGCTGTATCAAACTTCCCCTTTCTTAGTAAAATCATAGAAAAAGCTGTTTTTCAACATCTGTACAACCTCCTGAAACTAAATGACTGTTTTGATATCTTCCACTCAGGTTTCTGGCCACATCACAGCACTGAGACAGCTCTAATAAAGGTCCTTACATTCACTCAAATACGGATGGTGGCAATATTTCAGTCTTGGTCTTACTGGATCTCAGTGCTGAATTTACACGGTCAACCATAATGCTTTGACTGACCAGCTGAAGAACTGGGTGGGACATTCTGGCACAGCACTTACCTGGTTTGAGTTCTATCTAAAAGATGGGGAATATTTTCTGTCTTTAGGAAACAACAAATATGAGCTAACAAAAATAACACGTGGAGTTCCCCAAGGCTCAAGGTTTGCACCTCTGCTGTTTAACACCAATATGGTTCCACTTGCTTACATTATGAAAAAGAAAAAAAAGTGTTACTATAACTATGCAGATGACACAGACATCTATACCACCAGGAGACTATAATCCAATTCAAACACTGATCAAATGCACTGATCAAATTAAGGAGTGGATGTTCCAGAAATTTCTTCAGTTAAATGAAGACAAAACAGAAATAATAGTGCTTGGAGTCAAGGAAGAAAGATTAAAAGTCAGCACTCAGTGTCAAGCAGTGAAGTTAAAAACCAAGAGCAAAGCTAGATATCTGGAAGTGACTTAGACCTGAATTTTAACAACTACAGTAAGACAGTAATGACGTTAGCCTACTATCATTTAAAGAACATATCAGGAATTAAAGAACTGCCGTCTCAGTACGACTAAGAAAAGTTTTTCATCCTTTTATCTTTAGTAGACTGGACTACTGCAATGCTGTTCTTATTGGTCTCTCTAAAAAAATCCATCAAACAGCTGCAGTTAGTTGAGAACGCTGCTGCCCGAGTCCTCACTAAGACCAAGAGAGTGGACCATATTACTCCAGTTCTTCTGTCTGTCATAGAATAGATTTTAAAATTCTGTTGTTGCTTTATATTTTTTTTTCTGTAAACTTATACCTAGTATGTTTATTTTATTTTGATTTATTTGCTTTATTCTCATTTTATTTATTTTTATTCTATTTTTACTTAATCCATTATTTTGTGTTATATCTGCACCGTTACATTTCCTAGACTGTGAACATGTTTTACTGATGTAGGCAATAACGGGATTCTGAATCTAATTTTGATTCTAAATTTCTAAATGGTCTAGGGTCAAAATACATCCCTGATCTCCTGGTCCATTATGAACCAACAAAAACCCTCAGGTCATCAGGGTCACGGCTACTTTCTGGACCCAGAGTTAGAACCAAACAAAGGGAGGCAACTTTCAACTTTTATGCTCCTCACCTGTGGAACAAACTCCCAGAATGCATCAGGACTGCTGAAACTCTCAGTTGCTTTGAATTGAGGTGGAAAATCCTTTTATTTACTGCTGCATCTCAGAAATCTATCACAATGTAAGGTAACCTTTATTTCTTGCATCTAATTTGTTGTATTCTTTTTATGTCTGTCTGTCTGTCTAATTCTGCTCTTGAGCTCTTTTGCTTTTTATTGCATTTTTAAAAATGATTTTATGTAAAGCACTTTGAATTGTCTTGTACATGAAATGTGATATAGTGTGCCTTGTCTTGTGTAGCACTAAAGTGTACAGAAAATATCTATTTCTGCCTTGTGCATTCTAGGATCAACTCCAACAGGTGGCAAAACTCTCATGTGCAAACTCATGTCTTCCAAGTTCTATTGCAGCTATGAGACTTTCTTTTATTTTTCTAACCAAATGTGAGAAAAAAACAACAGAAAAACTTGCACAGTAAAACAAGATTCGTCATCTTTGATAAATCATTTGCCACCATGTCATAACTTTAATACCACAGTGAACAGCTTGAGTCAAAATGACTCAGAATATCTGCCAACAGCCAATCCCCTTTAATAATGGTAGGTCCAGAAGTAATCAAATAGTATCTTATTCTTCTTACAGAATCCCCCAAATAAAGATGTGTTCATGAGACTGCCACCGTGGAGGTATTGTTCCACACTGAACATCTCACAAGGTCTGTGCTCTAGGTTAAAAACACAGATTTCATTGTTATTTAAGTCATCAATCAGATGTTGGCCATTCACAGCGGAGCAGCCAATGCATAGCTGTTTGAGTCGGAATCATGACCTGCTCGTCTTACTGTGATACCTACAGCAAAAGGGGACAATGTCACAAAATTAAGCCCGCTGGATGTATCTGTTATCATTGCTTACACTGATTATGATGTCACATTAGTAAACAGTCCAGGAGAGGTCATCAGAGATGTCCAAGCCCAGGAATCTGAAAGCGTCAGCTTTTTCCCCCATTGACCAAGAGTAATACGAGGTCTGCACTGCTCTTCCTGAAGTCCAGGATTTTTTTTTTTTTTTTTTTGTGGTGTTTACTGTGAGGTTGTTTGCCAAACAGCAAGCTATCAATTCTTTGATGTCATCTCTGAGATGAGCCCAATCACGGTGGTGTCTGTAAACTTTACGAAAGTGTTTGAGAGATGGGTCAAGGAGGAATCATAGAGGTGGGGTCAGTACACAACCTTGGGAGTGGGAGGTGGCAGTGCTGAGTGTTATGAGGGAGAAGATCACAGTTTTACTGTTTGTGGCTCATTTGTTGGAAAGTCCTTCATCCAGTGGCACACAGGAGTGGAGAGGCACAGCTGGGAAAAATTTTCAACTATCATATCCAGAATGATGTTATTGAATAATGAGGTAAAATCAGTGAAGAGCATCCTGATGTCCCCCTGCGTTGTAGGTGCCTCAGTGCGGTGTGAAGCACTATGGTGATAGGATCCTCGATGGCGAGCAGGAATCCAGTAATCTTAGAACACACCTTCACAATGTTGCGAAGGACGTTCCTGTCCTGAAGGGTGATTGGGGGATACCAATAGCATATGGAGGAAGGTAAAATACTTTTTGTGAATATGTAGTAGAATGTCAGTAAGATGTTCTTGCTGACAGAAAAGGAGTTTAGTTTCCTGAGTAGGTACATCCTCTGGTGGCCCTTCCTCAGGATCCACTGGCAGCTCCTTGGTTTTGCTGACATTCAACTCCAGGTGGGAAGTGTCCCAACACTCTACAAACTGCTGCAGACCATGTCCATAATCCAAGGAGCAGCCTGACAGGAGAGACAGAAGAACTGTGTCATCAGCAAATTTGACCAGATGATAGTTCAGATGCTTGGGTCCACTCATCAGTGTAGAGTATGAATAGCTGCGGGGACACCAAGCAGTCTAGTGGGGAGCCTGTGGAGGTAGTGAGGAGGTCAGAGAGGTTAGTGTTAATTCAGACATGCTAGGCTGTGTTTGTGAGAAAGACCAAGATCCAGAGTATAAGCTAACTGCTCATGTTGAACTTCTGGTGCAGTCTCTCTGCAAGGATATGGGGTTGCAAAGTGTTAAAGGTGGAGGAGAAGTCTGCAAACAGTAGCCTGGGAGATGTGTTGGGAAACTCCAGGTGTTTGTGGATGGTGTCGATGAGGAAGCCTTTGGCATCATCGACACATCTGTGTCTTAGATATGAAAATTGGAGCAGACTGAGCTGTGCATTGGTCAGGGTAAGAATGTGTTGCTTGATAAGCCTCTCCATGTCTTTCATCAACTGAAAGAGGAGCACCACAGGGCAGAGGATGTTCAAGGTTATAGGGAGACGATAGTGGAGTGGCAGGTTTGAGGTTCAAAACCTCAGTGGAGTTGTTGGTCTCACATCTGGAGTAAAAGGAATTAAGGTCATTGGGGAGAGATGGTGGGGTGCTGCTGGGGATGTATACACGGTTGCTGTTGGTGGTGGGCAAGATCACAGCTGCCATTCTTTTAAGGCCCTGCCAAGGTGAGTGGAGGTTTTCGGGTGAAAAATTCTCCTCCACTTTGTTCTTGTAGTTTAGCTTGGCCATCTTGACCTTTTGGTGGACGTCCTTCTTCTCCATCCTTGTCTCAGAGAACAGGATCCATTTCTTCTTATTGATGATGAACTTTAGTTTCTTGGTGAACTAGGGTTTATTATTTAGGAAGATAGTAACAGTCTTGGAGGTAATGATATTTTTCTCACAGAAGTTGATGTATGATGAGACCACCTCCATTGAGTTCAGGTCATCCAAGGAGGAAAGGAGGGTCCACTGTCTGATGGTCCTGGTCACCTTCTTGTGCAGTGACTTGTTGTCATCACAATGTCTGTAAAAATTGCTGTTACTGGAACATTTATCAGCTCCATCTCTCATAAGATTTATCATCCTCAGTTGGAGGTTAACTTTGTCTTTGTACCTACTTCCTGTTTCCTGATAGTTTAACTGTGAATCAGCTCACTCCATGTTTGTTGCCACAAGTCAACCTTGTTCAATATGAGGATCCAAATATCAACAATAGGACGCAAAAACTAAAGTCTGCAAAATAATTAATATCCCTTGTAATATCCACCATGCTCTGGTTAACAAATAAAATGAACAAGCCTGATTGTACTCATATATTTGCTTAAATATCTCTGTATGATTGTTACGTTTTCATTTTGGTATGAAAGTAAAAGACCGCAGGTTGCTATATAAAAACAAATGAGATTATTGAGATGAGACTGTTTCTTATTTATTCTGGAGTGACTTCCAGAATAAACAACGCCCTCCTCCTTAAGAGCCCTTTCTCCAGGAGAAACAATCTTTACCTTCTCACTGGACTGAAGAATCCATCATTATTATGACTTCATAACTGCCAGCCAGGAAAATCATTTCCCACAACAGTGTGAGTGGTTTGTGTGGGGCTATGCCCAGGGATGCACAGTCATCTGCAAGTCTTGCATCCTTCTCTACACAAACACACATCTAGTTCTCTGTGGCCGTAAAAAGCCCTCATTCTGCTTGCTGTCATTCAGTGTGCGGGAGCAATTGTTGGCTACAGTTTTAGAATGCATGAAAGCCTGCATAGTCACACGGTCAAGTCCGAATGCTTGCACAGTCACAATCACATACGCCTACACACAACAAACTCCTGAAACAGGTGAAAACATTTCACTCCTTGTGGAAAATTACAAAAAAGAAAATGAGGAGACAAAAACAATAAAAGAGCAACTGAATAGAAAATTTCAGAATTTAAAGGGGTTAAAGTCATGGACTGAGCAAGAGTTAATGTAAATGATATTCACTAATTTTCTTAAACATATTAACTGTAGGGTGTTGGTGCATGAAACTATGAAAACAGAATACTATGTTTGATGATTTCCTCAAATCATAACGATATACTGTGTGTATCTGAGGTAAGTGTGTATTTGGTTTACATATTACATTTGTCAAGTGTTTTATTAGACAAGCAGCCAAGTTTGAGGTCACTAAGAAGAGATGAACTTCTAACTTCTACAGTTGCACATAAACAGAGTTGCAAAATATTCTAAAGATCAACCATATAGTGAGTATATCACAGCCTATATTAAGATCTCCTATTTCCAGTTCTTTACTTGTCAATATTTTGCCTATTCGTATTTGTTTTATGGTTTTGTTTTCAACTGTGAAGTCCTCCATGCCCACCCACAGACAATCCCAGGAGCATCTGCTCTGCTTGTTTGATTTGATTTCTTGATCCAAGTCACCTGATTTTAAGGAGTTCTCAAACCAGGTGTTCAAAGTTTGTCCTGATAAATACGCATTCATTTGTATGAGTGGTGAAGCAGGAAACAAGGTAAGTGATCATTTGCAGGGTGATCCATGAAGCAGGTTTATTTTGTAAGCTTTCTACTGCAGGAACCTTCTTATAGTTCTTACAACTATTGATGGAACGTTCTCGTCTTTTAGTGTCTGAACTGATGCTGATTGTAGTTCCTAGAAGGTGTTTTCTAACTTCGATCTAGAAGTGTCTTCTACCTACCGCCTGGCTGTTACAGCACTGCAGCCTATCTGTCTGTGGTGTGAATGCAACCAAAGAAGAAGCCCACGAAGGTGTGTGTTCCTTCAGGTAACTCCTTTCTGACCATCCAGATTCTTTTGGTCTAAAAGAAGCCGAGGCTTCTAGCTTTCTTTTGGCGTGACTGAATAAAGTAAAGTCTAGATGTATCTGGACAGTGATTTTTATACACACCACAATGTATTTGGAATAAGAAATCCAGATGTGTGTGTGTGTGTGTGTGTATGTATATATATATATATATATATATATATATATATATATATATATATATATATATATATATGAAGGAAAAGCGCTTCCCAACATCAACGGAAGTCAAGAGTATTCTGAAGAAGGAAGGCATATCACTGTTAAAATCCACACTCAAGAAACATCTTCATTATTGAAGATACAGAGGATTTATAACAAGACACATTCAAGAGTAGGAGAGCAACATTTGAGTTGTTAGAGAACACCTTAAAACCTACGATGTTCTGGAATCAGATGCAACCAAGACAAACATGCTGGGAAGATAGAGGCAAGCAGAAGGAAAGGAGCAGCTCATGGTTCACAGCAAACACTTTGTGTTAAAAAGATGGTGAAGGAAAATTTGACAAAAGTTGGTGTAGATGGATAATGATTCTAAAGACACTACAGTAGCAACTCAAGCCTTTTTGGAGGTAAAGAAATGAAGTTTTCTTCAATGGGAAAGTCCGTTGTCTGATCTTAACCCGATGGAGATTTTTTTTTCTACTTACTGAAGACAAAACTCTGAACAAAAAGGTCTGCAAACAGACAACAACTGTTGTTCCTAAAAACTCAGGCACTTTGCTTGAAACGGCTATAACTCCTAAATGGTAAATGCTTTTTTGAAACCTCTTAACTGAAAGCTGTAAGTCTACACTTCAATCTCATCTTGATTGTTTCCATAAAGGTAAAATAATAAAAACTCTACTAATCTCCAAATACTTCTAGTGAAGAAGGAAACAGGCGGAGTCACAGAAATCAGTGTCTTTATTATGTATGTAAAATGCTTGACCCCTGATATTTTTATCATGTGATGTTTAGGTTCTTCCTCATTTTAAAGTTCTTCTTTCATGCATGTATCTTGTGTTCATGTGCATGTATTTTCAAGGGCTGACATCACATTTACATACCACTAAGTTGTAATTTCATTCTTGTTTTGGGATCATTAATGTTGGCGAGTATTTTCCAGATGAGATACTTTGTTGAGGAACTACAGTTTGTCCTCCTCGTGTTTGGTTACTCAGTTCTGTGGTCAGTGTGTCCAGGGATCACTCCAGGCTAATGGCTTTACACCTTTGCCCTGATCTCAATACAATTTTATCACAAAAGTGTACAGAGAGCCCCTTGGACTTGATGTGTTGACGCTTGTCCTGGCTTGTTGCGTCAGCCGGTGTCTTTCTAATCTCTGTCCAATAAATAGCAGTTGCCAGAGGTGGCCACGTAACAGGGAGAACCAAAGTAACATGACTGGCAGGGAGCAACAAAAAACGATCACAGATCTAAATCTACCGTAAAAGAAAATCTGTTAATCAGTGTAGAGTCCTTAAACATCTTCAGAAACGAAACCTTCTGCTGGGGTTATTCCCTCGATGTTCCACATGTTGCATTTACTCAACTTAGTTGGGATCTAACACAACTAACACAGGTTTCTGCGACACCCACCACCTCCACGCTGCCTCTTCCTGGATTGATTACTTATTTATTTAGTCATAAACATTTGTAAAAAAAAAACAAAACAAAAAGCAGATGGAAGTGTGTTTGTATTTCTCCCTAAATGAAAATAATAATAAAAAAAGCTTATGTTGTTCCCACATTCATGTGAATTGCATGGGCGGGCCTTGTGTTGTTTTCTAGTTTTCTACAGTGAATTGTTTTACGTAGTTTTTATTCTTTCATGCACATCCTGAACCTTTCGATCTATTTCTGCTGAAAAATTGTCATCCAGTTTATCTGTAAAGTTATGGCTGTATTTTAATCTCATTTCAATTCTACTGAGATGTCAGCAGATGTTTAAAAAAAAACCAATAATGACCAATACATTTAGGAGGTAAGCAGGAGCACAAGCATATTTTGGGGAATTTGGGTGAAATAATCCTTTAAGAAGTCCTTCCATCTGCTCGTCTTTGCTCTTTCTTCCATCATTTCTTCGCCCTCCGTTGGGACCCCTTTGGGGCTGGACTCATAAAACATTAATCTGTCTAATTTTGTTTGTCACCTGCTCAGATGCTGCAACAAATAACTTTGTCCTCAGGAAACAGAACGTCGCTGGAACCTTTTAAAGGTACTAATTCAGTCACCTGAGGGGGAAGTGGAAGTAATGTTAGCAATTAGGACTCAACTGGGTCTCCCCGACACCAACCAGCCAATCCCCCGACTTGATCTTCTTTAGCGCTTCATGTTGGAAAATTGTTTATTGGCACCATCATGTGGTCAAAAAAGCTCTCGTCAATTGTCTAAATGTTTATTGGGCAAATCCTTTCCAATTTAGACTTCATTTGAACACTTTATACAAATTGCAAATAGTACAAAATATATTATGCTAATAATTATTGTAAACTTAATTCCGTACACAGTCTTTCAGTGGTTTCATGTGTGTGTTTGCAAAAACATACTGAGTTAAAATGTTTGTTTCAGTAAGACAGTTGTGGATGTGTCACGTGACTCAGTCTTTGTGCTCATCTTCTGTGCTGTCTTTTGTGATGGGGAATTCCAGTGATGTTCTGAACCGAATGGGCACCTGGTGCTCCTCGCTGATTGGCTGCTTGGCCACGGGGGCATGGATACGAAGCTGTCCATCCTCCATCAGGGAGCAGGAGAGGCCGGACAAATCCAGGTGAGCTGGCAGATCAATCTTCTGTGCAAAACCCATCTGAGACGCTGCTGAGGAGGACAGGTAAGCACAGGAAGACGAGGAAGAGCAGGACTGGCTTTCTTCTGCTCCCGCCTGTTTCATGGCGACTACTGCAAGTCTCCGGCCTTCCAGTTTGACAGTGATGTCACTGGGTGCGTAACCACGAGCATCTAGGGTCACCAGGAGATCGCTGTTGTTTCCAGTGGTCTGGAGGTCCTTGCGCAGTTCTGTGCTGGTTGCCTCTCTCTTCTGCTCTTCACTGTCAGTCATCCTGAAAGGATCCAATATGTGGATCAGGATTACAATCATGTTCACCCACACATTCTCTCATCAGAACCAGCTTGAGTCAGATCAGGAGTTTCCACCCCTTAGACTGTTGTTAATTTACCTACCTTGCCAATGTGGAGGAAATGACAGGAAACTGGCCGAGTCTGAGTAACGGGGACCCACTGTGGAGCTCCCTCAGGAGGCTGTCAGCCAGACTGACTCTCCGGTTGAAGAAGTCCTGCTGCAGAGAGGACAGAGCTTTTTGACTCAGTGGCCACAGCTGCTGCCCCTGGTCCAGAAAAGGGTCATCACCGAACAGGCCGCTCAAAGCTGCATACTGGGACATCATGGCAGTGGTGGAAAACAGTTCCTGACAAAAACTGAGGTTTGGTGGCTTTATATTTGCTTCCGCTTCCTCCGCTTGCTCAGTGTGACTCTTCTTAGCCTGGGAGCCCACCCAGCAGTCCTTTATATACCTCAGCGTCTCTGCTGCAGCCCCCCAGCTTACTATTTAAATCCTATGAGCTCACTGCAGTCAGTTAACTTGTGCCAGTGAGGTCAGGAATACCCTGCTACTCATCAGAAATCTAAAGAGAGCTTATAGTCATATCTTGTTTGTGTCTAGGGAGCTATGTTGACTCTGCATAGGAGATGTCCTGTTTATGAGTGTCATTCCTAATATGTGACGCCGATACAGATTTGTAAATTGTGTCTTAGTCTTAGAACATCTGGGACCGCACCGACAGTTAAAACAACTGACATCATGAATAAAAACATTTGCGTTTCACTTTCCTGAACAAATGTTTTTCTGTTTAAATATACTTGCTGACAACAAATAGCACAACTATTAACTCAATTATTTAATTTTCAAACTTGAACTATGCACATGGTCATTGGTCTCTTGATAATTCTCTGATGGACTGCTGACATATCCTATGAAAAAATTCTTCACTGACATCAGGAAATTGTGTCAATAATAGAAGAAATGGTAGAATTGTTTTGGACAGAGACAAGTTTTGTCTCTTTCTACAACTCTGCCCAGCAACACTGACCTGATAGGCTACGGCCCATCACTTATATACACACAACAAAAGAACTGTACTATTTTATACTACTTTGTACATACATTATTTTGTACATACATACACACACACACACACACTCACACACACATATATATGTGTGTGTGTGTGTGTGTGTGTGCATGTCTATGTATATATATATATATATATATATATATATATATATATATATATACACATAGACACACACACATATATATGTGTGTGTGTATATATACACTTATACACATATACATATATACATACACACATATATATGTGTGTGTGTGTGTGTGTGTGTGGGGGGGTCTTTGAAAGTAGGCTCTAGTTTCAGTATAATCTTCTACAGGAACCCCCCCCCCCCTACAAAATATGTTATGCTGTAACCAAAACATGTTCTGGAGTAAGCATTGTCTATGTGTTGGTGTCCTGTAAACATTCAGTCTTTAAATAAATTACAAGAATTTCCCAGTTTGGGATCGATGAAGTTCATCTATGTGCTTCATGCTCATGTCATTGCCTTCAGCAGCTGTGAGGACATCCCTGTGCAGCAGGACAAACAAAGCCCATCATGTCTCAGATTACACAGCTGAGCTCAGAGCTCCAGCACGTCCTCTCAGTGTCTGCTTCTGTGAGTGTGTGAAGCTGCTGACATTACAAGGAGTCTGTGTCATATCTATTTGTGGTCCTCTTGAAATCTTACCGTTAAAACTGCCTCCACATTATTGGCTCAGACTGTCAACTAGCTGGGATAGGATTGGTTAAGAATAGCTGCCTCATTGTGCGACCATTTCTGCCCGCAACAGTGTGATGGCAGGACATGACGACATGTCGTCAAATTATCCAGCTCATTACGAAGAAACTTATATTTTATCAGTTGCGTTGTGGAGAAGAATTTATGAATTTACAATCTGGTATGCTGTTATTCAACATTAACTGTCATGTAATATGCTCAGTGTTTGTTATCAGTGTCAGCAATGTCACAGAACTGTCCAGTCATATTTTGGGTAATGTTCACTGTTTTTGGTAAAAATTCAATAGATGTGGGTAAAACTGAACACATTAAAATAAACTAAGATGAGAACAAGACACATGATCAGCTCTGACTACTGGGGCATACTGCAAAAAATAAACAAGTATGTCAGTGAACCAGGGTATTCAAGAGCCAGAAATAGAGGGAAGTTTCATGTTGACCGTCTTTATTCCATCTGTAAATGATCAGGATAATTTTGCTCGAATTAGCTCAGTAGTCAGATTATTACTTAAAATAAAGACTGCCCACTCATGCAGCTGTGTTAAAAAATAGTCTTCAAACTGTGCAAAGGATGTTTTGTCAAGTTAATTGATAACTCGGAGGAATATTGATGACTTTCACAAAACATCTAGTTGGTTTTTGCAGTCATCCACTTTCTTCTGTCCTCCGGTAGGTTTTGGGGTAGTTTTATGGTCTGTTGAATCAAAGCTTGTACTGTGATGCTCCAATATGTTGATAATACATTCTTTTTTTTTTGGTCTGCATATATTTTAATGGTTAGTATCATGATTTGGCAAAATCTTCATCAATGGGATATAAATATATATATATGCATTTTAATCTTGCAGCAGATATTTTCATATGGTGCATTAATGTGAGGTGTGTGTCCGTCACCAGACCTCTTTGAAAGTCTAATCTCACATATTTTCTTAGCATTTGAATTCTGCCAAAGAGGACTAAGCCACCAATGTAAAACACAAAAGTACAAGACTGATAAAAAGACAAGACAGTGATGGGTGTGGTGTGTAGTGTGGTGATTACTGTAGTGTTTGTGTGATGTGTCTTTGTGATGAGATGTATTACAGTAGAAGACGGACATGCTAATAAAAGACAAATAAACATAAAAAGAAAAGGGACAAACAGAAAATGATGTGTGAGTGAGCATTGTGAGAGAGAGAGAAAGGGAGATGTGTGTAAGTTTATATATATTTT